>JANPWT010000006.1:39837206-39848641 GCA_024678245.1 Erythroxylum densum
CTACAAAAAGAAAAGAAAAAAAAAGTATACTGAATTTTAAATCGACTGATGTAGTACGTCACTCTCGTGGGACGCGGACTCGGATATCACCAACGATATCGGGTTCGGGTCTTACGGGAGTGGGGTGTTACAAATAATGTGAATAACAATAAGAATACATCCAAAGCAATCTGACACCACTCTCTCCACCTACTCTCTCTTGTGCCTTCCTACTCCACTAATCTCCTCTCCTAAGTCGACCAACCTCTTTAAGTTCCAAATCTACTCAAAAAGATGAGTTGGTTAGTACATTTGGTTTATCCGGTCCATTAGAACATGTTAACATTTTGTTCAATGGTGGTTCGTTAATGGTGGTGGGAATTTTAGGAATTCCATTTACAAATATGGCAATTGTAGACACAGTTTCAATTTGATGATAGTGTTGACGACAAGCTCGACATGTTTGAGCAACCACCTAATAGTTTCTCCATCGAACTTGTGCCTAGTTCTAGGGTCTACTAAAAAATCCTTATATGTTTTATAGCAATTAAATTCTAATTTTGTGATGTAAACTTCTCTTATAAGCTATTTTAGAACTTATTAAAAGAAAAAGACACAAGCTTTATAATTCATATGGAAATTACAAAGTTACAAGAAATATTCACAATCTAAAAGAGAATGCAAAAAATCATTGTAAAATAGCATCACCATATCTGAGGACTTGTTCCACTTCATTTAAGCTTTAATACTACAAGAAGAATGGTGGAGCTTGCAAAAATTGAGGATGGTGTAATGATGGTGGTGATGGAAGTATCGGGGAGAGGAATAACAGAAAATGAATTATTTTCATATTTTATTTTATTTAAATTTATATTTTGTTGATGTGAAAAATAAAATTTGTGTGTCAACCACAAGGAAAAGATGATAGGTGACATAGTTTACCACATCAGTGGAAAGGCTAACGTCGGTCTATTTTTGTAAAAAATTAAAAATTTAAGTATTTTATTATGATTTTTTAAAGTTTAGACTATAACTTTAGAATTTAGTAAAGTTTAAGATTTTTTGTAGTTAATTCATTATTTTTCACATGAAACTCTACACGTTATTAACAAAAATAATTTTTTAGCCAAATCAACAACATACTAATAAAACTAATATTTTAAACTGAATTATTAAGATTAAAAAAGGTTGGTCACTTTTTTAAAAATCTTAAAGCCTTAGGCACTTAATTAAAAACTAAAAACTAAACTTGTTATTTCTTATGAAGCCATAATGAGTATGTTAATCTAACAAATAGTAAATCTTAATACATACATTATGACTGTGATCGTATTTACTTAATCCTACATATTGAATTGAAGTATTCTTCTCCATGCACGTAATCAATTATTTTAATTAGTCAAGTGGCACTTGAATTATCGATATAGGAAAGCTGGTGATTAGTGAAGCAATGAAGACGAAGAGTATTACATTTCAATTCAAGTGAAATAATCTAAGTTTTAAGTAAAATCTAGATTGAATTCACTAATTTCATACAACAAAAGTATGATTTTTCTAGTATGAATAGAATACTCAACACTATATTGTCAATATGTTCTTATTTAATTTGGTTAAAGAGTCGTATTTTATTTTTGTTAATCTCTATTTTTTTTTGGTAAAATAGAAAACGAATTCAGTTTCCACATTTCTCAATAACTATAATTATATGTCAGATAAGCTTCTTGTACAAGAAATACTAATAAATAAAATCAATGTGACAAAACACAAGCAGTTTTCTTTCCCCTGAGTTTGTAGAAGACTTTTTTTATCTCTTCTTTGTTAGGATATTAATGTATTTTAATTAGGGTAATATATGTAAGGAAAATAAAGATATAATAGATAATAAAACTTATCAAATAGTTATGTCGTGGTACAACCATTACCTTGGAAGCAAAATTCGACATGATCGTGGTATATCGATGATGTTGTCTACTCCCTATGGATAAAACAACTAGTGCATGAACCAATGCACTCAAGTTCAAAAACTTGAAACTTGCATAAATACAATTGTCTAAAGAAAAAGTATTATCAGGTTAGCACATGTCTCTACTTGTGAAAAGAATGTCTAGAAAAACCCAATATATAGAACAAAATCAAACGTAGGAGAAAAATCCATGGGTTAGGCAAAAATCATAGGGACAAGTCCAAAAGATTTTCATAACGTTTCTAAATAGCATTTGCAAGTTCAAAAAACTTAAATAAATAGAAATATGTAAAGACCTTTGTAAATACCTAGTCAAAGAACAACTCTCCATTGAAAAAATAAACAAAGTCAACAGAAAATATTAGAAATAGCCTAACCCAAATCAATGACCTATGCCGACATCACTCCCAACCTTGACCGACTAAGCAGGTAGACAAAAGTTAGCCTAGGTCCTGGCTTTTACCAAAATATTAAGGGACAAGCTACTCAAGCCTTAACAAACACTCATTTCAACTTAAAGAATTAAAAAATGTTTATACCCACCGATGTAGGACAAAAATACAACACATTTGGTAAAAGAAGTAAAAAAAAAAGGGGCCATTTATCCAACAATCCATTTCTAAATAGCTCACTAACTCTAAATTTTATAAGTAAAGGAAGGGTTATATACTTAAGCATTAATGTCTTTCAATTCAATTAATGCATAGTGACGTGAGGTAATAACTTAATTAATAAAATAAATTTCTCTTAAACTTTATTGATTTAGGATGAGACCCTCACAATATATATTATAACCTTAATTTCTACAAATTTTATAATAAAAAGAAGACAAATCATAACAAGCACTTTTTATAGCCACATATATACCTTGAGCTCTCATGAGTGCTTTAGAAAGACAATATAAGTCTTTTACAGAAGACAACCCCACCATGATATTTAAGTAAATGGTTTCTCTAAGTCTATCGCCCTACAGATTACCCATTAAGGGTTATGAAACTATTAGGAATCAATATGGCTCAATATTTGAAAAATCATATCCATTTAGTCTATCATATTAGGACCACCACAAATCAAGCGGTGAATCTATCAAGTTCATCTCTTTAGGACTACCTAAATAATAGGGTTATACATTCATTAAGAGCTTGAGGCTCATCTTAATGTTAAACACAACTACAAACCATTGGGATGAAAATGTTGTGCATATTGTGGACTCATATGGCTTTTTTTAACCATAATATGGTATCTAACCTACTCCCTCAATCCACGGGCTTAATCCTCACCCCCTTTATGATTTAAGATCTACTTTCCTTGTTAATCATTTAGTGAGAGGGTCTACCAAGTTCCTTTCAGATCTTACATATTTTACAGAAAGTACTCCATTTTTATGAGTTGTTTGACTGCATTATGTCTAATACCA
The DNA here is from genome assembly GCA_024678245.1 of Erythroxylum densum. Lineage (NCBI taxonomy): Eukaryota > Viridiplantae > Streptophyta > Magnoliopsida > Malpighiales > Erythroxylaceae > Erythroxylum > Erythroxylum densum. The sequence goes on from JANPWT010000006.1 coordinate 39,840,566, forward strand.
ATGTGTCTTCTTTTGCAATTATACACTCTATTATTCATTATACTAATGGCTGTTTATGAATTATAATGTATCAAAATTGATACACTTGGGATTTCCCTATAATAGCATATCTACTAGAAAGTTCCTCAATCATTCAGCTTTTTGACTTGCCAATTCAAAAGCAATGAATTCATATTCTATAGTGGAGTGTGCTATACATATTTCTTTCATCGATTTCTATTATATAGCACATCCACCCAAGGTAAAGACTTAACCATTAGCAAAGCTAACTTTATTATTGTTAGATACCCAATTTGCATCACAAAATCCTCTAACATAATAAATTTACTAAAATGTAAACACCAATTTATGGTACATTTGAGATATTTTAACAAATGATAAATTGCATTCCAATGTTCACTACTCAAGTTATACGTATAACGACTCAGTCTACTAATAGCATAGGTTATGTCGAGGAATATAACACTTCCTATAATGTTAGTATACTTTGCTTATGAATACTAGAACTTTTCTTCTTAAGAGATACATTACAATCTTAAGGAGTTCTCATAGTCACAACATCAAAGCAACCGAATAGTTTCAACATTTTTTTTAATATAATTGGGTTGATATAAAGAGAAACTATTTTCAATTTTCTCATTTTAATACCAAGCATTACATCAATTTCTCTTAAATCTATCATATCAATTTGAGAAGAAAAAATATTTTGGTCTCATTGACCACATCTACATTAGTACAAAAAATGAGTATATTATCAACGTAAAGGAATATAATCACACAATTTGATTGAATCATTTTTGTATAAACCTAGCAATAAGATGCATTCACAATATAACCATTGCTTACTAAGGTTCAATCAATCTTCTCATACCATTGTTTAGGAGTTTGTTTAAGTCTGTAAAGGGACTTTCTAAGATTCCACACCTTATTCTCCTAACAAGGAACCACTTTACCCTCAGCTTGTTCCATATATATTTTTTCCTTTAAGTCACCATTAAGAAATGCAATTTTCACATACATTTGAATTACTACTAGGGCATAATTGCAGTGGGAGCGACTAAAGTTCTAATAGTATTAATTTTGGTCATAGGAGATTAGGTTTTAAAATAGTTAATGCCTTTCTTTTGTTTCTAACTTATAACCACCAATATGGCTTTAATTTTTTTTCTATAGTTCCATTAGGCCTCATTTTCTTTCTAAAGATCCATTTATGTTGGTTTTGCAATCTTTAGGCAAATTAACTAAGTTCAAAGTACAGTTTGTCATTATTGAATCAAGCTCACTTTTGATGGCTACTTTCCAAAAGCTAGCATTTATAGAAGTCAAAGAATCTTTTTATGCCTTAGGATCTCCCTTAATTAAAAAGACATAAACAATGTCCTCATTTATCCTATCAATATCATAATTTTCAACTAAAAAATAGTAACAAAATTTAGTCCAAAAATTCTTTTAATTCTTCACCTTTTACTTTTCTTATGTTCATTTACATATTCATTTGAAATAGAAGTAGAAGCAGGCAAAGACAAAGGCACATAAACAACATTAGAAGGACCAATAATATTACTAGCATCATTTATCTTTAATGGAATGACATGTTCAATAAACTATGCATCTCTAGATTCACAAATAGAATTATCACTCAATGAAATAAATCTATATGCATTACTAGTATAAGCATAACCAATAAACACATAATTAAAGGTCTTTGGCCCAATATTTATCTTTCTAAAGTCTGGTAAGCCAACTTTGGCTACACACCCCCACACTTTTAAACAATTAAGATTAGGAACAAATCCTTTTTATAGCTCATAAAGTTTAACTAACTCTTTATAAGCAATTGTATTAAAAATATATTACGTTGAAATTACCGCTCCCTCATACATATTGTAAGACATACTAGAACTCAATACCATAACATTCATTATTTCCTTAAGTGTTCGATTTTTTTCTCTAAACTAAATGATTTTATTGGAGTGCATAATGGGGCACTAGATTTATGCATTATACCATGTTTTCACAAAAATATGTTTAAATTAAAACTATATTCTCAACCATTATTAGACCTAATTTTATTGATTTTCTTATGTAATTGGTTTTCTACTTTTGCTTTGTATTTTAAGAACATCTTTTCGGCCTCACCTTTAGATTTTAGAAGCTCAACTTTAGCATATCTTGAATAATCATTGATAAAGGTTAGATAGTTTTTTTTTCCCTTTTAACTAATAGAGTTCTTAAAATTAGTCAAATTTGTATGAATCAACTCAAGTAACTCATTGCATCTAGTTATTATATGTTCAAAAAGTTTTTTTTTTGGCAAACTTTGCTTCTACACATATAAAACACTTAAAGATTTCACCATCCATAACTTTTATCAAATGCATGTTTTTAAAATCTCTTAATAGAAGCAACATTAACATGTCCTAGCCTACCATGTCACAAATTAATATATTTATGATATAAGCATAAACAATAGAAGAGCTAGCATTAAAAGGAGAAATAGTGTTCAGTATAAAGAGTCCATTAACTAAGCTCCCATTTCTAGTAACTATGACCTTGTCAACCTAAAAATAAATTCAGTTTAACTCTATTAAGCAAGTTACCAAAAACTAAGTTCTTACACAGGAAGGGGAAATGCAAGACATCATTTAAAGCTAAAGTCTTTCAGGAAGTAAGTTTAAGAAAGATCGTTCCTTTACCAAGCACTCCAGCAATTGTGGAGTTTCCCATGAAGACACATTCTCATCTACAACATCCTCAAACTAATGGAACAACTCCTTGTTGGTGTAAAGATGCTTTAAAGCACTAGTATCCAACATTTTAGGCAGTTTTGTTCTCCACTAGGTTAGCCTCCACGACTAAAGTAGCTATAATTTTATCATTTTCAACAAGATTGGCTTGATGTGTAGATTGAGTAGTAGGCTTCCAATCTTGGACTTTAAAATAATGGCATTTATTCACTTTGTGGCTTGGTTTACTAAAAAGATAATAAGCCACCTTCTACTTTTTAATTTCTCCATCACCTTCTTTAAATTGGTTTTGCTTTTTTCTGCTACTATTCCTTTTGATTCTTCTTGCCCTTGCCTTTAAAATTGTCCTTAGAAATACCAATAGAAGACTCAACTAAGTTAGCTTTGACAAAAATGGAAGAAACATAATTTCACTTTATCTTTAAGGTAATTAGACTCCTCAATTCTCATGTGATTGATAAGCTCATGAAGATCCATATCTTCTTACTTGTGATTCAATTGATTTGTGTAATCACTCCAAAATGGTGGAACCTTATTTAATAACATGTTTATGTGCAATGTCTCACCCATCTTCATGCCCTTACTTAGCACATCAATTACTAGGTTCTCATATTTGGAAACTTGGTCTAACACTAGTTTGTCATCCACCATCTAAAATTTCAACCATTTTCCTACCATATATTTTCTTTTCTAGGATCATCTACCCCATACTTCTTTTTAAGGGTGTCTCAAATGACCTTGATAGATTTTTGATTCACAAAGAGATCAAACAGAGAGTTGGTCATATGGTTTACTAGACGTTCTCTAGCTATTTTATTATCTTTTCGTGATTTATCCTAGCTTCTTCTTTAGTGAGAGTCGTAGGAGTTTCAGAGGTTGTAACTTCAATAGATAGAAGATCAATGAATAACAAATAATCTACTTCTAGTTGTCCAAAGAAAATAAGTAATTTTTAGGATCAAATTTGTAATTGGTTCCATCCAAGGGTTCGAGTTTAAAGAGTTCACGTAAGACTTTGCTCAATGATACGACCATTGTAGATTTCTACTGTGCAATTTTGCTTTTAATATGTAAGAAAAATAATATATAGTAGAGAATAAAACTTATCAAATAGTTGTATCATGGTATAGCCATTGCCTTGAAAACAAAATTTGGCATAATTGTGGTGCAAATCGATGATGTCTTTTGCTCCCCAAGGTTAACACAACTAGTCCATGAATTCATGCACTCAAGGTCGAAAACTTCGAATTCACAAAAATATAATCACCTTGAGAGAAAGTATTATCAATTTATTGAAAGTCTTTTTCTATCAAAAAAATGATTATGAAACCCAAAATACAAAACCAAATCAAACGTTGGGGAAGAATTTGTGGGTGAGGCAAAAATCTTGGAGACGAATTCAGAAAACACTCATAACATTTATGGACGGTGTTTATAAACTATGAAAATTGAAAAAAACATAAATGTGTAAAGACACAGTCAAAGAATAACTTTCCAGTAGAAAAGTAAACAAATTCGGCAGAAAAATGATAGGAAATGGCCCAACCTGAATTAATGACTTGCCTTATCAAAGTATTAAGGGACAAATACTCAAGCCTTAACAAACACTCCTTTTAATATAAAAACATAAAAAAATGTTTATAACCACTTATGTCAGGCAACAATACAACAAATTTGATAAAAATAAGTAAACAAGGGAGTCATTTATCCAATAAAATGTTAATTGAACCCTTATTACTTAATTTTTCTAATTTTTTTCTTTTTTAAAAAAATTCAAATGATCTTCTTTATGATTTTAATTATTTCCAATTCTTGTTCTTGTTACAAGTTGCTTAATCAAACAAATAGAATGAGATATGTTTGCTAACTATCTCTAATATGGAAATCTTATACATGGATATTTATAGTTTTAACTTTTTTCTGAAAAATAATTTTTTCGATTTCATACAAAGGATCTTATAATTTTTAATTACTTCTAATTTTTATTTTAACAACGAATTATTTTAAAAATTAATAGTACCTTGAAATGTTTAATTATATCTAATAATATCATAAATTTAAATGCATAAAAAGGAGTCATATACACTCACAAGTTTTATCCTAATTTCAATAATATTTAAAATCATTATCTTATTAAGTCTCTATTTGGTTGGGTTTATATCGGTAGAGTTTTTGTCAATATTATTTTTTCTCTTTAGATCTTTTATGATAAGAACTTTTCTAAGAAGCCAGTTGATTGTTTGACTGCCATTTAAAAAAGAGTTTTTTTGAAAGAGCTTTATATAGTAGACTGTTTGGCAACATAAAAATAAAAATACTTTTAATTTTAACTATATTTTATTTTGTAATAAAAATTATTTATTTATATAAATATTATTTAAAGTATATTAACAATATACAAAGCACAATATATTAATTATTATATAATTTTAAACCATATGAAACATAAATCAAAATATATCTAACCAAATCTTTTATATAGATTATAACATAAGTAAACTAATATCACAAATAAATATTAAAACATATGAAAAGCCAAATAATATTATATAAATCCCAAAATAAATATCTAAGTTGAGTAAATAGTTAAATATATAATAAATGGGAAGATGTGTTTGTGGGTATTGTGAGAATTATGTATAAAATATAAAAGCAAAAGGGACTAAAAATAGGCTCATTAATTGATCTAAAAAATTTACCTAAAAAATCGCATTTTTAAGAAGCTTCAAATTTGAGCTTCTTAAAAAGCTGTATTTTGGATGTCAAAAAAGTCACATCTATTAAAAAAGTACTGTTCTTTTTTACAACCAAACTCCCATTAAAAAAAAGACTTTTGTGGTGGTGAAAAGTACTTATTGGCCTCCCAAAATTCCATCTAATTAGGCACTAAATACATGCGCTTTTTCATTCAACAAATGAATTACATTATTATGATTTATGAATTTCAGGCCTTAATAAAAGAGATTAGATTTGTTATTTTTCACTCCTCATCACTCATCAATGTCAATTTAGTATCAACAAGTCATACTAATTTCCTATCCTCATCACTCATCAATGTCAATTTAGTATCAACAAGTCATACTAATTTCCTATATATTGGTAGTGGTAGACAAGCTTTTGTGCATGATAGTTACCAAATCCATTTTAATTGAAGAATACATACATGTCTTCAATTAAAATTTTTAAAATCAATTAGACCATCTATGAAAAAAGAATAATTTGGTGCTTGCATTACCGATGAGGACATTTATCTAGTTAGAGTTTGCAATCAATCATATGTCTCTGATAGTGAAGGTAATATACATATATTAACTAAAGGCTCTTTTAATTAATGTCTTGATGTAGTTAGCACATATAGGAAATGTCCTTATACCCTTTTCAATCGAGAGATAAATGTTACAATAAATCAAGTTACAAACAATGATATGAAGTTTAAGTTAGTTACTCTGTCTATCCTCACTAGACCTACACCCAATAGGTAATGTTATGTTACTGTATCTGTAGCTTATTGTTAGACTCTTGAATTTCAGAGCACTTATCAGTGATCTTTATGATGCGCTTTAGGCGGAAGGTTAGTTGGCTTACACGTATGAGGTAGGCATGCAAAAATACTAGGGCAAGTAGGATCAGAATTGGTGTGATTTTTGGCAGAGTGTTGAACCTTGTAGAGATTAACTCGACCTAGGCTAAAGACTTGATGGACTAAGAACTTGGCCCATGCTCGGATGAATGGACCACAACTAGTGGACTTGTTGTGGGAAGCATTGGATCAGGCCAGTGTGTTATATGGGCTTCGACAAGATGACACTATATCATCAACAGATAGAGATCATGGGGAGATCTTGGATGATGTGGCGATAACTAGGAGTTAGGGTTGTAGTGGAACTCAACATCTGAAGATAGCTGGGATCTTCAAGGATAAGGATGTTAGCTTCTTATTTGAATGTAAACTTTATCTTTCTATTATCTTGTAGATTCTATCTTATCAGTTAAATTCCTACTTGAATGAGGGTGTCATCCAATTGGTCCATGTGATGTAATCTAATAGAGATAGATATGATCTTAGCACGATTTTAGGCAGTTCAGTTTAAGTAGGATTCTGAATGCAACTTGGCTTCTAAGCTAGAGTGCCTATACATAGCTCATTCGAGCTTTGTTCTCCTCATTCAGTCAGAGAGAGCGTTCCTTATATTCTTTTGAGAGAAAGTAATTTAAAGGTTGGTTTTATCGTATCTCTCTTGCTTTCTGGTTGTCATTATTTTCTTATTACCTTAGTAATAACACCTCGAGGGTTATTGAAGGCTGAAGTCTTGCTTAAGCGGACCTAAGTAAGATTACCATGCAATGGGTGTTAGCGATCAACTTTGGTGAAAGTTCGAGTCCCAAGGTGACCTTTGTAATAACTGATATCAGAGCCTAATTTTGGTATGATAGTAGGCAACTTGACAGAACGAGTGACTTGGGTGGTGGAGGCACTTATTGGATCGATTCCTGCGAGAAAGGAGGAGGTCCCATCCTATCAATTGGCATTTGAGGCGATAGAGGATCAAGTTCTGCAGTTGCAACAATAGATGATAGATTTGTTGAAGGCACACTAGGAGGCCCAGTTTGAGATCACAGTGTTGAAGCGTGCCATTGCAATAGATGTTAGTCGTATGGAAAGCTTATCAACAAAACCTTCAATGATGAAGGTTTGTGAATCTAAGGTGTTCGAAGGCGTGTGGGACACCAAGGTGCTTGATAGTTTCTTATAGGATATGGAGCAGTACTTTACGACTGCTAAGGTGCTCGATACTAAGAAGGTCAATGTGACGACCATATACTTGGATGGAGATGCCAAGCTCTAATAGAAGACAAGGACCTCTATGGAGATTAGTGTAGGTAGAACTCTCGTGGATACATGGGAGCTCATGAAGGAGTTGAATGATCAATTTCTTTCGCTGAATACTTCATGGCTTGCGAGGGATGCCTTAAAGAAACTAAAACAAAAAGGTTCGGTAAGAAACTATGTTAAGTCATTAAGTTCTCTATTACTTGATATTGAAAACATGTCAGACGAGGACAAGCTCTTCAACTTTTTGTCCGGGTTACAACAATGGGTGCAAATGGAGTTGTAGAGGCAAAATGTGAAGCACATGGTTGGTGCAATCGCGATCGCTAATGCCTTGGTGGACTTTCGAGCAATGAAGGAAACTAAGGCAAACTCCTATTGTAACATCCCATCACCGATGGGAAGGTTATATTGGTAAATTGGGACGGTCTTGTAGGTTAGACTGCATTTTGATATGAGCATGCATTTGACCTCTAATTTTAGAGGAGTGAGACATTT
>JANPWT010000006.1:39850946-39864471 GCA_024678245.1 Erythroxylum densum
AGGACTCAGAAGAATACCCCGGTAGGCAACGGGCGTATAGCGACTGCTAGTGAGTGATAGAAGAGGTCGGGATCAATTGCGTCTGTATAAAATTATTTTCTTTTCTGAAATTCTGTATAAATGTTTCGGTCAATTTGTAAAGGCACCGGATTAAACTATTGGGTTTTTTTTATAAGAAGGCCTTCGTGGTCATAGTTATTTACCTGTCTTTTAATGAAAAATTGTTTTCCGCATAATTTTTATAATGTATGTGTATGTTTCAAAAAAAATTATACTGAGATTCAACTGAGTGATGTAGCACGCCACCCTCGCAGGGCACGGACTCGGATATCACCATCGATGTCGGGTCAAGGTCTTACAGGAGTGGGGTGTTACATATAATGTTCAAAAATCTGCCAATGTTTGGCATGCTAAACTTGGTCACCCATCCAAAAATGTACTTCATCTAGTTTCAAAATCAATGAACTTAAAACTTAATCCCAGTGATCTTCAATTTTGTGACTCATGTAGGCAGGGTAAATTACATCAACTTTCTTTTGATACATATGATATCACTATCACTAAACCGCTTGAGATTGTGTACTCTAATATTTGGGGACCCTCTCCCTTCCCATCTAGTGAAGGTCACAAATGTTACTTTTTATTGATGCCTATTCCCAGTTTACATGGTTTTACCCTCTTAAATTTAAATTTGAGGCATTATCTACTTTCATTCGATTCAAGACTCATATTGAACTGTAGATTGAACACAAAATCAAAGCAATCCACACAGACAATGGGGGAATACAAAGCCTTCTTACCTTTTCTAAATCAGACTGGTATTCACCATCGTTTCATCTGTCCCCATACTCACCAACAAAACGGTGTTTCGGAAAGGAAACACTGTCATATTACAGAAACTGGTTTAACTTAACTTTCCTATGCCAATAGGCCTCTTACCTTATGGCTTGAAGCCTTTTCCACTGCAGCTTACTTAATAAATAATCTCCCCACATAATAAATCTCCATTTGAAATTCTATATCACAAACATCCTAATTATCTTCACCTCAATTCCTTTGGCTGCAGTTGCTACCCTTACTTACGCTATTACTCCAAACACAAGCTTGATTTTCACACCACCAAATGTGTATTTTTGGGGTATAGCCCCCTTCTTAAAGGGTATATGTGTCTTAGTCCTACTGGCAGAGTCTTTGTCTCCTGTCATGTTGATTTCAATGAACATGAATTTCCATACCCATCTCTTTTTCCCACCAAGCCTCAATCAGCTCAAAACCTAAAAGGCTTACCTCTTTCTGTTTTAACTCCTGTTGCCTATCCTAAAGCCTCATTTCGAAGCACTCTACTGTCGACAGCATTGCTTTTTGTGCCTCCTTGCTTCAACAATCATTCTCAGGTAACTCCTTTATCTAACTCTTTTGTTAATTTTCCTCTACCTACTCCCTTCCCTTCCAGTCATGCACAACATAATGAACCCCCTCATCCACAGCCTACTCAGCCAGCCCCTATTCCTACTCGCCCTCCCCCAATACAAAATATCCACCCAATGGAAACACGATCCAAACATGACATTTTTAAACCTAAAACCTACTCTGCCGCCTTCACATCTTGTCCTACCTCAGAACCTACCTCTGTGTCTCAGGCTCTTCAAGATCCTATGTGGACTCAAGCTATGAGAAATGAGATCACTACCCTCCACAAAAACTGAACCTGGACTTTGGTTCCTTTTGAACCTAACATGAATATATTGGGCACTAAATGGGTTTTTCAGACCAAATACTGAGTTGATGGGTCTGTGGACAAGTACAAGGTGAGACTTGTTGCCAAGGGGTTCAATCAAACCCCTGGCATTGACTATTCCGAGTCTTTTAGTCCAGTAGTCAAAGCATTGACAATTAAGGTGATATTGTCTCTTGCTATCTCACATAATTGAGACATTCAACAAATTGATGTCAACAATGCATTCCTAAATGGTAATTTATAGGAAGTTGTCTACATAAGCCAACCTTAGGGTTTTGAAAGCTCCACTCAACCTACTCATGTTTGTCATCTCTCCAAGGCTCTATACCGCTTGAAACAGGCTCCTAAAGCCTGGTTTCAAACACTCAAGACCACATTCGACACTTGGGGATTTATCAACTCCAGGTCTGACACTTCTCTCTACTCTTACAAGCATAATGGTTTACTTCTCATTGCTTTGGTTTATGTTGACAACATTCTCCTTACCGGAAATAATTAGAAAGCTATACAGGGGCTTATTACTAAGCTAAACTCTCAGTTTGTTCTCACGACCCTAGGAAGTCTAAATTTCGTTCTTGGGTTTGAGGTTTACCGAAATGCCTCAGGGTTGTATTTATCTCAAAGTCAGTATGTGTGGGATTTGCTTCAATGCATCAATATGTCCTCCTGCAAACCAAGTGCCACTCCCATCTCTACTGGGTCCAAGCTTTTGCTCCATGATGGTCTACCCTTTTTTACCCTTTGTTGTATCGCAGCTTGGTTGGGGCTCTTCAATATCTCTGCAATACAAGGCCAGATATTAGCTATACGATTAACAAATTAAGCTAATTTCTTACCAATCCATCCACTACACATTGGATTGCTTTTCGTTATCTTCAAGGGATAACTAATCTAGGGCTTCATTTTTGACCCTCATCCTCTCCTCTTTAGCTTCAAGCTTTCAGTGATTCGGACTGGGCTAGCTCTCCTGATGATCGGAAGTCCACAAGCAGTGGTTGTGTCTTCCTCGGGAGGAATCTTGTATACTGGAACTCGAATAAACAGTCGATCGTCACTCACTCTAGTACTGAAGCAAAGTATCAGGAGCTTTCACAGGTCTCTACTGAACTCATCTGGCTACTCTCCTTGATTTCTGAACTAGGGTTCTTCTCATCTCAAAAACCTATCTTATGGTGCGACAATAATAGTACTCGATCTTTAGCTCACAATCCGGTGTTTCACTCTCCCACTAAATATTTTGAAATTGACATCCACTTTATCCAAGACAAAGTTTTAGGTAGTGTTCTAGAATTCAGATATGTCAGTACAACAGACCAAGTAGCTGACTTACTTACAAAGCCCATACCAACAACACGATTTTCTTACTTATTATCCAAACTCAACCTTGTCACAAATCCTATGTCTCGTTTGAGAGGGGATGTGAGAGACCAAATGCTTTTAGGGCAAAACGATGCTGAGAATGACACAGACCCAAGTAGCAGCTTTAAATATAGCTCCAGCCTAAGATCAAATATTCATCAGAATATTCAGTATCCTCATGGCAAAGGAATGCACCTACAAGACACTCAATAATATGCCATTATGTTGTAACAAACTTAGCTGTAAATTTTCCCCTGTATGATGTACGAAAAATAAAAACTTCTGTATATATATACAATCAATGACAACAATTACATCACAAACTTTTTATCTTATTCTCATTTTATTTTCAATGCTAAATCCAATTGTGTTGTTAAATGTGGTTAGTAAAGAACCTAATCCCTATGATGATGCAATGTATGTGTGAATATAGGGATAGAGGTGACCGTAATAGTAGATACGGGTGCGTCACATTCCTTCGTAGCGGAAAGGATGGTGTGCAAGTTGGGGCTTAAAGTGTTTAAGACTCTGACAAAGTTGAGAACCCCTATGGGTAAGGCACAAGCAGTGATGGGAGCTACTTACAACGTCCCAGTAAGCATAGGGAGTTGGCATGCCAAGATGAATTTCATGGTCGTACCACTTGAGGATTTCGAAATGATATTAGGGATCAACTTCCTTAAGGCAACAAAGACGGTGTTGTACCCAAGTTTGGCATGTATGATGATTATGCATGATAAAAAAATCTTTCTTTATTAATTGTTGTAGATTCATTGGTGGGACGAAGGAGACTATAACACCGATATCACAAATGTCGACTATGATCATTGAAAAAGAGCCAAACTATGCTTGAGAAAGCCTGAAATAGAAGGCATGTTAGGAGCATATCATTGCCAAAATCGCAGAGGATCAAGGTGACAGGAAAAACTCAACGGATGGAGCTCTTCTCAACATGTCTTTGGTGGGCACAATGAGCCTTGAGAAGGTGAGCCCAAGTGGAAGCAAAGACAACCCCGATGGATTGGAAAAATAATACATGGGTGAAGTGCCAATCGATATGAAGGTCTGCTACCGCCTTCAAGAGCTGACTAAGGAGTCTTCGAAGAAACCTGTCATGGAGGAGTGCCAACAGACTAATTCGACGAGGTGTCAAATCCATCTGGTGGGGGCAGTTTGTTAGACTCTTAAACTTTGGAGCACTTCTCAGTGACTTTCACGATGCGCCTTAGGCATTAGCTGGTTTACATGTATAAGGGAGGCATGCGAAAATACTAAGGCAAGCATGGGCGAGTGGGATCAAAATTGGTGTAAATTTTAGTAGAGTCTCGCACTTTGTGGAGATTGACTTGACCCAAGCTAAAGACTTGATGGACTAAGGACTCGACCCATGCTTAGATGAATGGACCACAACTAGTAGACTTATTGTTGGTGCGAATTTTGGTAGAGTCTTGGACCTTGCGAAAATTGACTCGACCCAAGCTAAAAACTTAATAGACTAAAGACTTGGCTCATGCTTAGATGAATGGACCACAACTAGTAGACTTATTGTGGGAAGCATTAGATTAGGTTAGTGTGTTATGTAAGCTTTGGCAAAGTCACACTGCATCATCAATAGATAGAGATCGTGGGAAAATTTTAGATGGTGTGGTGACAACTAGGAGTTAAAGTTACAGTGGGTCTCAACATCTGAAGATAGTGGAGATCTTCGAGGATAAGGATGTTAATTTCCTATTTAAACGTAAACTCTATCTTTCTGTTATCTTGTAGATTCTATCTTATTAATTAGAGTCCTACTTGGATTGGGGTGTCATCCAATTGGTCTATGTGATGTAATCTAATAGAGATAGACGTGATCTTAGCACGATCTTATGCAGTTCAATTTAAGTAAGATTCTGAATGTAACTTGGCTTACAAGCTAAAGTGCCTATATATAGCTCATTCGAGCTTTGCTCTCATCATTCAGTCAGAGAGATCATTCCTTATATTCTTTTGAGAGAAAGTAATATAAAGGTTGGTTTTATCGTATCTCTCTTGTTTTCTAGTTGCCTTTATTTTCTTATTGCCTTTGTAGCATTGTTTCTTCGAGGGTGCGAGGTAAACACCTCGAGGGTTGTTGAAGGCTAAAGTCTTGCTTAAGCGGATCTAAGTGAGTGTCGTACAAAGGGTGTTGGCGATCAACTTCAGTGAAAATTTGAGCCCCAAAGTGATCTTTGTAACACCTACTATAGTTAGGAGCAATAAGGTCGTTTGAAGCCCTTTCATTTGATAATCTTAGACAGACAATACTCATTCATTTCATCAACTTTGGATGGATTTGTAGCATTCTTGATTTGTAAGCTATTTATTTTAAATTTCTTGATATATTTTATAATTAATTCAAAGAAAACAATTCCAAATTTCTTGATATATGCATGTTTCTAATAACTTAACATAAATGTTTGAAATTTTGTAACATAAAATCACCTAAATTTTACATTTTCTATGATTTAATAACATCATCTATCATATATTTTTGTTCAACTTACAAATTGTTACATACAACAACAATTCCGTGAGAATCTAGATGAAATGTAAAGTATGAAGAAGTTAAGTAATGTGCAGTTTTGTCCTAAAAATCATTATGTATTTCAGATAATTGAATAAAACCTTTAAATTACTTTCTTTGTTGGCTGTATGACAAACTATGGTAATCTTTATCCCTCTCATTTCAAGGCGAGTTGAATTAGTCCCCAGACTGCAATGGACGTAGTTGACCTCTAACTTAAACGTCGTTAAGCAAATGAATGTCCTAAACAACTTTGCAATTCATATTTGGAGAGGGCTGAATTCAATCAGCGAAGCATAAGTTTTAAGTTTGATCGTTACTAAAAATTTACCTACGAAAGACGCCCCATCACCAATGACAAGATTGTCCCTTCTGGATCCTGATGTCACTGCGGATGATACTGCCAGTACAGGCCAACCACCTTAGAATGCTTTGGGCCCTTGAGTGGCACTGGTCTTTGATTTAATACAAAGTTGCAATTTGGGTCAAATACTTGAAGCTAGTCGTTTGTGTAATGGGATTCTCTCTTTGAACTATGTGATGTATGTAGGAAGTTATATACTATTGTTAAACGACTTATATGATATGAGATACTAATATTTGTAAAACGGAGTTTACAACTCTCTTTAATTTCCCTCTAGTTCCCAAATTCACAGAAATTGCTGCAATTTCTGATTTTAGGTGGTCTTATGCTCTACTATGTCTTCTTCTTCGCTTCTTCACTTTCCCTCCAAAGTACAAAACGATCCCTACAAAATAGCGAAGAGAATGTAAATAAACATAAGTGAGGGAAGTCAGTCCAGATTCGAAAGCTTGATGAGGGAGGGGTCTTTTATTTTACTTGGAAGGACAGATGGTCCCCGAGTGGTCGGGTCCAGGCAACTCCTAGTGTCGGGTGTCCCAGTGTCTGACAAGATTTAGTTGGCATGTGCTCTTGATTAGTTTTTATGGGCTCCCACAGTCTTTATTACAATACCCATAAAATATCGCCTCTCTCTCTCTCTCGAAGACCTTCTCGATTCCTTTATGATTTTGTCTCTAGATCAGGAGTCGAGCTCTGAACTTGCGCTTATTAAATAAACTGTTAAGCCCATTTCTCCATTTAAACTAAACTCTTTGGTGGGAAGGGGAAAAAAAAAAGAAGAAAATGTTTATGAGATAGGGGGTATGGAGAGGATTGATTTTGAGTTGAAGTTTGCTTGATTGGTCTCTTACTCTGTTTCCCTTTCTGGGGGAGATTCTTCTCTTCTCCCCGTGTATTTGAAAGTAACCTTTTTGGGGTTTGAGTTTTGTTTCTTAGCTTTCTTTGGTCTCAGGTCTCAGGTCTCAGGTCTCAGGTCTCAGCTTTCACTTTCTCTCTCTATACCCACGTGGGGTTCCTTTACTTTTGCGTTAAAAAGGACTTGTGACCATTAAAATCTCTGAGTTTGGATCACCGGACCTGATTCTTGAGATGTGGTTAGTAGCAGGACACTGCACAGAGCATGTCTTGTTTTACTTCTCTGTTTGTTTGTCAGCTTATCCACTCAACACTGTAAATAAGCCCTTCAATACTTTGTCTTTGTGAGTGAGCTTATGACTTGTGTTTCTATTGGGGTTGTGTAGAAAAGGTCGTCGTATGGTGCAGGTGCTAAATTCTGTCCTTTGAAAATATGGAATCTGGGAGTGGATTTTACTCAGTTGATGAGTTTAGATTAGATGCCAGATGGTTAGTTGATCCCAATCTTATTTTCGTTGGCCCAGAGATTGGTGAGGGAGCTCATGCCAAAGTGTATGAGGGCAAGTAAGTTTATTCCCTTATCAAGACTTTCGCTTCATCTTCTTGTTTTGCACATCAAAACCTTAAGTCTAGGCTTCTGCCATTGTAATCTGTTGTTAGAACATCTCTGCTTGCTTGCTTGTGAGCCGTTTTTGGTATGTGAATTAAGCTCGTCTATGATGTAGGTTAAATTTTCTTTATAATTTAAGAGCTTAGGAGAATGATCCAGACGGGAAGAAGTACAAACAGAAGAAAAATAGGGAAAGACTAAAGAGTGAGAGAGCGGAGAAAAATCTTAGAAGGAAATTCTTACTGTTATCCAAATTGATAACAAATTGATGCAAAGAATTTTCCTTGATGCTTTTTGCTATTGCTTATGTTACTGTGTCTTAATCAACTTGGTTGGATTCCTTTGCAGATATAAGAACCAGACCGTAGCCATTAAGATTGTTCATAAGGGAGAGACCCTGGAGGAGATCGCTAAGAGAGAAGCACGATTTGCTAGGGAAGTTGCAATGTTGTCTAGGGTCCAACATAAGAACTTAGTGAAGGTTGAGCTCTCGGATGTTATTATAAGTTTGCTTCATTAGACATAATATAAGTTGCAGGCTATTAATTAAACAGTTTTCAGTGAATAACAAATGATTGTTACTAAAACTGGGTGTTGGAAATTTGTGTGTCAACAGTTTATTGGTGCCTGCAGAGAGCCAGAGATGGTTATAGTCACCGAACTTTTGCTGGGAGGGACCCTGCGGAAATACCTACGCAGTATGCGGCCAAGGTGCTTGGACAAACATGTAGCTATTGGTTTTGCACTTGATATTGCTCGAGCCATGGAATGCTTGCACTCTCATGGGATTATCCATCGTGACCTGAAACCTGGTAATATTCTTATCACCCTACCGACTAATAGAGAACTCACTATGTACAAAGTTTAAGCCACTAGTTTGACAAGGTCGTTTCCTAAGTAATGTTCCAAGAGGTCATTCACTAATTCTATGTCCAATGGGGCCTTTTTGAACATTACCGGCATCCGCTAATGATGCCTGCTGATTAGTGACATCATACAAATCTTTCTGGCCTTTCATCTATAATGCATTGTAGCTAATTTAGGATGGCAATTCTGCTTTCACCTTATTGAGGAGTCGTGAACCCATTGATACGATAATTTTCTTAAATTCCGTTGTCACTACAAGTTTGTCTTAAAAGGCTTATTGAACTGATTAGCATGTACAGATATTCCTTATGCCCAAAATAAGAAATGAAATCTTCCATCTTATGGCTATGTCAGTTTTGAGAGAATTTGACAATTTCACTTCCCATGATCCTCAGAAGTAATTGGTATAGAAATGTTATGTCAGCCAAATGGTACTCGTGTCCGTGTAGAGTGAGGTCGTATGGCTTGAAAAGAAGGTCATCCCTTTGTTTTTTTATGTTTCCTGGTTAGGATGGGACTTCAAATTTGTTAAAACGCTCACAACTTAAGTCACTTTTTTACTTTTCAGAGAACTTGCTCTTGACTGAGGATCACAAAACTGTGAAACTCGCTGATTTTGGACTAGCAAGAGAAGAGTCATTGACAGAAATGATGACTGCTGAGACAGGAACATATCGTTGGATGGCTCCCGAGGTACTGAACTAAAGGAAGGCGAATGGTTGCTTTTGTTTATTTTAAAAAAAATGGATTTTTTATAATTTACCTTCTCTCTTGAGTGCTTCCCCTTATGCTCTTTACTTTCTTGGCAGTTATATAGCACTGTGACCTTAAGGCAGGGAGAGAAAAAGCACTACAATCATAAGGTGGATGCTTATAGCTTTGCAATTGTGTTGTGGGAGCTTTTACACAACAAGTTACCATTTGAAGGCATGTCAAATCTTCAGGCTGCATATGCAGCTGCCTTTAAGGTAGTGACCTCTGGTCTATTCACTCGAAAATTATGTTGTGCCAACTAAAATTTTGATTAAATTCTCCCTGAAAGCGTTGAAGGCTTGTAACTACGATGGTGTATATTAACTTTTCAGAACGTGAGACCTAGTGCTGAAAACTTGCCGGAAGAATTGGCCATCATTCTGACTTCATGCTGGACAGAAGATGCAAATGCTCGGCCTAATTTCACTCAAATAATTCACATGATACTGAATTATCTATCCACCATTGCTCCTCCTGAACCAGCTATTCCTCCTCGTCTTTTGACATCAAAGAACACCATCTTGCCACCAGAATCTCCGGGTACAAGTTCCTTAATGACAGTGCGTGATGACTGTGGGGAAACCCCCAAAGCAGAGATGGAAAACAAGCCAAAAGGCTTCTTCTTCTGCTTCAACCAATGTTATTAAACCACCCTACTTGTAAAAGAAAATGACAACCTTGGTGTGTTTCCCAGGGATAAGAGGCTGAAGATAGCTCAGTCGGGAACAGGCTCTTAGCCCAGGAACACATTTTGACGACATTTTTTGATCAATAAAATTCGTCTTTTTGGTGTCCATACAAGCTAGTGAACACTTCCTGATGGTAGTCGCCGGATACCGCCCTTTGTCCACCAAAATTATAAGGGATCCTGGAGCAACGCTATAACATTTCCGTGCACCAAAAGTTCCATGATGTGGGTAGATTTGGTTAAAAGG
This sequence comes from Erythroxylum densum, assembly GCA_024678245.1. Taxonomy (NCBI): domain Eukaryota; kingdom Viridiplantae; phylum Streptophyta; class Magnoliopsida; order Malpighiales; family Erythroxylaceae; genus Erythroxylum; species Erythroxylum densum. Next base: position 39,860,973 of record JANPWT010000006.1, read on the forward strand.
ACATGAACTATGGTTTGTGAGAAAGAAATAGTGAGAAAGAAACATCTCTGAAGGTGATGTTTAACTGTTTCTAAGACAGCATGGCAATCTGATTACTGGCCTTGAAATTCAACGTCATTCTTTCGGTAGGAGGGAAACATAACCCAGCACTATTAATTCCCAGGAGAAGCAACTTTGGATACATTCATTCTGAAAGAGTTCTCTGAAAATGAGAGAAAACGGGAAAAAAAAAAAAAGAGATAAGTGTTAGAAGACGTTTTTTTTTTAAAAAAAAAGAAGGCCCTGCATCGAAACAATTCGATTCCGAAGCAGACTTGAATAATTCAGGAATTAGTTTTGTTGACCTGTGCTTATTACTTTATTTTATGAACATCTATTTACTCAATAAATAGGACTTATATTTAAGAAATGGGACTTAAAAAATGAATGAATGTATTTATCATAAACAGGACAAGAACAAAAGTAACAGTAACATATAATCTGAATCCGTCCTAGTAATGGTTCATCTCCCTGTCCTAAAAGGTGGATCATCTACTTCAGGCGCCCACACACCCCAGCTCGACAGAGTAGTGAGGGGATAAATTACGGTCTGATTTTAGTCAGCTTCTTAGCAAGGTGACTCACTTCTCCTATTGTCAAGATTCGAACCTTAATTCTTATCCGAAGTTAACCTTACCAATGACCAACTGAGCAATCCATGCAGGCATGGTTCATCCCCTGGCCAATAGGGAGAGTCATGAACTAATGGTCCCATCAGACAGCGCTGATGAAAATCTGACTTTTACTGTTAATTTGCCTGTATTGCATCTCGAATAGAATATCCTTTATTCCATTATCCGTTGATGGGCTCTACTTGTGATTGAAACCGAATAAACTTCGCTTTTTGGAAAAGTCAATAAGCTGAATGCTTGTAGAAAAACATCCTAAAGCACACGGCAGATGAAATAATAAGAACGACTATGTTTGTGTATGATGGAAATTGATTGAAACCAAGTGAAATTAACAGAACTGGAAAAACGGAATAGACCTTTCTTTACATTATACATAGCCTTGAATCTGGCCGCAATGTTTCCAATAGTCGTTGTAGGAACAGCATCCCTCTTTGATGTGGTGAAAACGATTCCTATCACGAAGTACAATTTCTCTATCATATATACCGTTGATATTATTTTTGCCGCATTATGGCAATCTGTACAAACTCGAAGTTTCTTGGAAATTCTAATTGTGGTTCCAGGAGGAGCTTTAGAAAGACCAAATGCTATAGCGAGCTTCTCGCTGTGATGTGACACTGCAGATTCCCTATCCTCTGCGTCGAATCTTGCATCTGATATATTGGGCACATAGCCAGCTGCCTTGATGCGTCGGATCATGTCTACAGTTGCGTTATAAATTGCCTTAAACGGATGTAATTTAGCTACAGCTAGAAATTCATAAATCTGTCCTTCCAATTCAATCAAACTACAGCCAGGCATTTTCTTGATTCCTCTCTCTTTCATCTCACTTCTCGTTCTCATGGCGGCTGACAACCTCCCAACTGATGCATAAATGTTAGACAAGAGTATGTCATCCCCACTATGCATGGGCTCCAGTTCAACCAGGTGCTTCAATGATTCTTCTGCTATCTCAACATTCTTGTGCACCTTGCATGAAGCCAACAATGTTCTCCAAGTCACAGCACTGGGTCGGATGGGCATTTCCTTTACAAAATGATAAGCCTCTTCAATCAACCCGGCCCTACCAAGAATGTCTACCATGCACCCATAGTGTTCCAAACTTGGCTCAATACCAAAGTCTCTACTCATGCTGATAAAGAATTCACGACCCTCATTGACCAGACCTGCATGACTGCAGGCAGAACGAACCCCAATAAAAGTCACATTGTTCGGTTCGATGTCACTTTCCCTCATTTTCTGATAGAACTCAAGAGCCTTCCTTCCTTGTCCATTATTAGCAAAACCTTGAATCAGTGCTGTCCATAAGTACACGTTTTTCTGAGGCATATTTTGGAAGACTTCAGTTGCACCATCCATTAATCCACATTTTCCATAGAAGTCTATAAGTGCAGTTCCAAGAGTGAGGGTAATCTTAATCTTCTTCCTCTCAATATACACATGAACCAGTCTCCAAAGCTCCAAGTACAGCACAACAAGAAAGCACACTGACCATAGTAACCTCTGTAGCATCTACATTTGCCCTTTGCATCTCATTAAAAAGATCAAGTGCATCTTTACATCTCCTTGACTGAGTATAACCAGAGATCATTGCACTCCATGTAATGACATTCTTCCGATCCAGTCCATCAAACAAGTTTCGTGCTTTATCCATCTCACCGCATTTTGAATACATGTCAACAAGAGCAGTGATTAATATACTATTCCCTTCCGCAGACCATTTTTCCTTACAAACTCATGAATCCACTCTCCCAGCTCTACGTCACTCAATCTACCACAAGCCGGCAAAACACTGAGGAATGTTATACAGTTAAATCCAAAATCCAATTACCTCAACCTAATGACATCCTCATAGTACCCGTTCTTAACATACCCCGACAACATTGAATTCCAAGTAAAAATATCCCTTTCACACATTCCATCAAACAGTTTCCTGGCAAGAATAATGTCACCGCAATTTCCATACATTTGGATTAGAGTGTTCAAACAAAACCCATCAGAACCAAACCCACATTTCACAACCTGGGCATGAACCTGTTTCCCTTCTCTCATTCCACGTAATTGAGAACAAGTTTTAAGAGTACAAGGCAAACTGAACTCATCAAACACAACCCCATTTTCGAGAATTTGCATGAACAAGATTACAGCTTTTTGCGGGGATTGGTTATCTGTGAAGGCTCTTATCATGACATTGTATGCCCCTGAATCGGAACTAACCATGTTTGCGAAAATTGAAACGGTTTAGTCCATGCCGGTGGTTGGTGGTAGTAAGGCGGCTGATTGGAGGAGGGTTGAGGCGACCAAAGGGTCGAAGTAGCGGCGGGTTTTGAGGAGGAAGGCATGGACTTGATTGAGATCTCAGGTGGTTCTGCAATGTTTCAGGATTAGGGATATGGAGTTGTCTGGAAAATCAGAGATTGTAATTAGTCGCCATGGGAATTAGGATTTGGGCGGGACCGTTAGGCATTGAGACATACCGAACTTAAAGTTTAAGTATTTAATTTTCTTATTTCCGGCCGAAACGTCAAACGACGCCGTATTTAAGGTCTCGAACTCTATTACTGGACTGCTAAATTCCCCAATACCAGGTGAACGTACTAAAAAGTAGAATTGAGAATTTGATGTCTGGTTAATATTGTGCTTTAGGTGATATATATTGGTTCCTGCCGGATTTTGGTTGAACTGTACGTTGCCGTTCGGATCTATAGGTTGTTTGCTCTCTGTGATGAATCCAACGTGATGATACCTGCTAAACAAGGAAGGCACGTCGGGGGTTGTGTCCCGATTAGCCCCTCCGACGCTCAAGTTAGTCTTTTGGTGAAGGTGAG
>JANPWT010000006.1:39882846-39894337 GCA_024678245.1 Erythroxylum densum
AATTATAATATTATAGTTGAATTATTATGCAAAAATTATGGTTGAATCATTGCATCATTTCTTTACAAAAATTAAGAAGACAAAGCAAGTTCTTGGTTGTAAACCTAGGTTTGACCTAGGTGGAAAGATTCATAGAATTAAATTTTGGAAGAATAATATTATTTCATGCAAGAGAATGTAATTGAAATACTATTTTGAATCCATACCTACCCCGTTTAAGTAACATCCATTAATTTTTCCTTTTGGATTATAGAGATTTTTTATAGGATATTTATCATTATTATTTTTGTGGTTTTTAATATTATTATCAGGTATAATTATATACTTGCCAAAAGTTAGTTGATTATAAGAAGCCAGTGCATCTAATTATCTACATAAAAGAACTCTTTATATCAATGTCTAGTAACTTTGATTGTGGAAGTATTGTTAAAATATCAAAGAAAAGGCAATATTTATTTGCTACGAACTTGTACAATAATAACAACAAGGACAACAAAGTTTCAGTAGAAATCTTGCTAAAATGTAGGATCTGAGAAAGTTCAATAATACGCAATCTTACCTCTAATAAATGGAATTGTTACAAACTTGTATTGAAGGTATAAACAAAGAAACGTAGCATCCATTAGATAATATTATTCTTTTTTGTATGTGAAGAATTAAAGTGTTGATTAGAGTAAAGTAATTGTCACCTTGTTGTGACTATATTTCTCCCTAATTATTTATAGTCTTGAAGTGTAACAATTGATACATAGACAATGGAGACCCTTAGCACAATCATGATGTTGGTTTAACATATTATTTGAAATATTTTTATGTTTTTACAATATTTAAGCTTATGTTTTGAGTTGAAAATTTTGTATATAGATTATAACTTTTCGTCTAGAAGCACATCAACAACAAAAATGAACAAAGTATCTTATGTTATTATGGGTTAAATGCTTAACTAAGGACTTTATGAAATGATCATAACGCACCCAAGCAAGAGATTTTTGGGTTGCCCTAATTATCTAGTTGGTAAGAGATTTTTGGGTTACCTAATTATCTAGTTACGTAATTCTTTAGTAATTGAAATATTATATATGAATTGAAGTTATTTATATTATCAACTAGTATAGGTTCATTTCCTTGTAGTAATTGAAATATTATATATGAATTAAAGAGGAAGTGAAAAACATGAAAACTAACATTGTTTTATTATTGAAAGAGACCACGTAATAAAAAATTAGGGACTAAATGTTAGTGATGAATACTGTTATAGAAGTTATTAGATTATTTGTGAATTATATTGTTCAAACATTAGACTTTCAATTATCTTAATTAATTTAATGAATTATTAATAAATATATTTGATTTGTTTCTCTAACTTTGCTGTTAGTATAATTTGCTTCTCAGATCCAATATGATGCCCATAACAACAACTGAAGAGTCCTAAAATTGATATATCTAAAAAGAAGTGCCATTTGGTCAAAGCCTTGATCCTCCTACATCCATCATAACATAAAAATTGAAATAATTGTTCAATCAACTCATTTACATTGACAATATAATATTAGTGTGTGTAAATATTAATATAAACATGATAATGTATTCATTTATGCTAGAAGCATAATAATAGCGTATATCCTACCAACAAAATACAAAATCTAGTTGAATATTTAAAAAATACTCATTATTTCATTAAGTTACAAGTGAATATCTCATCAAAAGATATACAAAACATAGTATATGATAATCACAGATTGCTTAGAGTTTTAAATAGTAAAATAATATTTAAGGATCATTTTATATGATAAATATTAGAGTTTAACTTAAATTTTAATATAAATATTAAGAGTTGATGTGTATCTGAAAAAAAAAAGAATTAGTTTTGGAACAATGTGATATAAATCTAATCAAATTTTGGTGGGTGAGTTGGTAAAGAGCTCTCTTGACTTAAGTGAGGTCGCGGATTCAAACCCTCCTTATGTATGCAATCGTTTAAAACTTGGAACCAGAGTTTTGTTTCCTGTAAGGGATCTACCCAGCTTGAGCGAGGATTAATCTAAGTGTGAATGACTTAAAGGTACCTTCCCATATCTGAAATTTTCCTAAGACACTTCGTTGGCAATAATTTTTTTTTTTAGTGGATAAGAAGTTTGAGCAAGTCTCAGAGCCAACTAATGAAACGACAGCGTCTGCTCTCCATCTTCCAGAAAATGACACAAGTAAGGATCAATTGTTCCCGTTACTTTATTAGTGTCGCCAACACCGTTTGCCTGTTATTGCCGTTACCGCTCTCTGTCTTTCTTTCAAACTCCTGAAATTTTTTAATTTTTGTTTAATGCGGACCTGCGGTTCGGCCTTGGACAAACCGGTTCGACCATTAAATTCGTTGTCCGGTCCAATTTTCGATTAAATCTCCTCTTAGCTTCCTAGGAGATAAACCCTAAACCCAGCCCAAAACAAACACCATATTCAGCATCTTTGCTAGTCCTTGAAGCCACTGACTGCCTCGAAGCTGAAATTTTCACGTTGAAACAGCAATGCAGCACGACGAGGTTATATGGCAAGTCATAAGGCACAATCACTGCAGTTTTATGTCCAAGTAATCTTCTTTTTCGGAGAAACACTCGATTACTTGTTAGTTGGCCATTTGATTTGATTTGATTGTGATTGAATGAATTGTTTGCAATTGTGATATCTGCAGAATCGAGACCGGGATTTTTTGTAGAAACCCATATAACGTTACTGGGATTTGTAACCGTAGCTCTTGCCCCCTTGCTAATAGTCGCTACGCTACTATACGCGACCATGATGGTTTGTTTCTTGTGTGGGATTTTTCATTTTCGACATCATTCAAATGGTTTTCGTTTGGTTCTTTGTGTCTGTTTTTCCAATGAGGTTCCTTGTATATGGCTATTTTAAAAAAGGAAGCTGCAAATTTTATCCATCATCGACTATGAATATACTTATATTCACTGCCAGCTTCAAAGGTCATGATATCTTTGTGAATATTATTGATCCATTTGTTTCTAGTACTTTCTGGTGGGTATATCTTACCATGATTGCTATGTTATTTTTATGGACAGGAATCTAATTTTCCTGGTGTATTTCTTTCCGTGTCAAGATTCATTTCTTCTTTTTGTAAACTTATACTTTCGTGGCTTTTGTGAATTTCTGACGATATGTCATGTGCGTAGGTGTCTTCTATTTGTATATGAAAACAATCGAGAGAGCTCATAAGCCAAATGAGTTATGGGAAAGAGTGAAATTGCCTAGAAACTATGAGAAGGCCCTTGAGATCATTGACAAGCATCTGGTATTCATATTTTTCTGAGATAGTTGTGCTTAAACTGCTGCTTCCATAAAGAAAAAAAAGAGCATGTAACAACATCCTATTGCTTGATGGGTAACCTTTGTACCTTTTAGATGTACTGGCCAAAGCTTCTTGTACACAAAATAAAGCAGCGCCTGACAAAAATGACGCAAATGCGTATACGGATGAGAAAACTACAATTAAAGACTAGGTATGCAAGTACCCTGTTTGCTTTGGGCTTATTTATGTTTTATATTGTTACAGTTTTTGGATTTTTAGATTCAAAACTGTTTACAGGTCATAGTGTTTCAGTGTTATTGCCTTAGTGCTGATTCTTAGTTTCCATAAGGACATTAGATTCTAATTCCATTACTTTTATTGTTGAGTTTTTTCCGTTGTGTAAACTATCTCTGGTGATATTGCTTCATAAAATTTTCCTTTGGTATATTTTGATGTTTAGCTGACAATTAATTGCTATGTAATTAATGTGGATAATTACTTGTTGACACCTTATGGTGTGCAGAAGAACAAGAAATTCATGTAGGTTAAGAACAACTGAGAAGTTTATTTTGAACTGAAAGACTAGCTGCCATCATTGTTAGGGCGGTAGAGTTGTGGTGGCTACTTTTAATTTCAATGTTAAAGAGAGGTTCAGGCCATACTAACCTGGTTTTTCTCAATATGAGGATGCACATTATAAAAAATGTGCATTCATAGACTGGAAGCTTAAGAGTTTGGATTTGTTAAGGAAATAAAAACAATGGGGGAAGCATTAGACGCTAAGAGTCAGAACTGAAGTATTGTAGGAGTTTTGGTCTTCTCTAAAAGTTTGTTGTGATCTTCTTGATCATGTTGCGATTTACAGTTATTGCTTTCTTTCACCATGTTGACTCGATAAGTTCCTACTGGTTCATGTGTTCTAGTGTTGCTAGGCTGCTAAGGATTCTTATGAATTTATATATTCAATTCTTGTTTGGAATGATCCTACTAGGGAGAAGATAATGACTACACCCCGAAAACAGATGAAGAGAGAGGCTAGAAGAGAGGAAAAGGCTGAAAAAGCTGCAGTTCTTGATAAGGTTATAATGTGAATGGTATTGTATGTAATCTCTAAAATTTTGTTTTTATAGAAATTCATAGTAATTCTACCTTAAATCTTTTCAGAGTATTGAGAAAGAATTGCTTGAACGGCTGAAGAGTGGCGTTTATGGTGACATATACAATTACCCAGTTAATGAATACAACAAAATTCTTGACATGGAAGAACTACATGCTAACGCTGAAGATGAAGAAGAGGAGGTATGGATGTGGATAAAAATCAAGGTTTGTTTTAAAGGCTTGATTGGTTACATGTGGGTGAATAATTTGTCAATACACAGGAACCTGAAGTAGAATATGTTGAAGGTTATGATGAACTTGAAGAAGAAGAAGATATAGAAGATTTTGGTAATTTTCCACTTGGCCAGGCTATCAAAGCTAATGGTAAAGATGTTTATTCTACTTCACACCCTTTTTGTATCAGTACTAATTGTAATTCTTCAAGTAATGTAGTTCGAATGTTTTAGCTTTAACTGCCAAAAGGAGTTACTTTGACAAATTGATTGTGATTAATTTTGGATTGTTGAGGAACTTCTGTCTGGACCCTTTTCCTGGGGTGGGTCATTGTCAGCCTCTTTTTTTTTTAATTTTTTATTAGAATGAGGGAGGCCGTTGAAACAATATTTGCACCGCAGAAGCTGTTGTCTCAGTTGCTTTTTTGTTCATAATGCAAATTGCACAAGTTATAATTTAAATATTCTGCAGATGATATGCTGGATGATGATGAAGAAACATATGCAGTTGATCGCAAAAGATCTAAAAGAGGGTCAGGACCTAAACTTGAGAAAGATGAAGCTAGAAAGTTGAAAAAGAAGGCAAAGGCTCTAGTTGAGGTTCGTATCTTCAGATTTCCATTATTCACTTGTTGATTTAGTAACGACATTGCTGTAAAATTTTGTTACCTAAGAATCATACACTTATAGATAGAAAAGGTAAGCATTCAAAACTTGAAGTTTTGTAAGATATCATATAGATGGAAGTTCGTTTCCTTTCACATCGATCATAGGGCCAGTCATTGAATTATAAGCATTTAAGCTTGTTGACAGCACGATTCTGATGAATAGAACATCAAAACTGTGGTAGTCCTCTTAGCACCGTAAGCAACTTTCAATCAATTCATCATTTTATATCTTCCATTTCACCACTCAATTGACCCATTATGATCTAAGACTTTAAACTGTTTCTTTATATTGAATGGACGCTGCAATCTGATTACGACAGTCATCTCTCTACATTCAATCTATAGTTTGCAATCAGATGGCTTGGGTATACTTTTTTGGATATTCATCCAATTTTACCTTGACATATCTCATTTTAACAAGGTAGACTTGAGCAACGGCATACACGCAAGTCCTGTACATTCTTTTTCACTATCCCTGAGGTTAAATTTTTAAGTTCTCGTGTTGTAGTGGTATGAGTGGGTCTCGGTGAGACACACTGTAAACCTAGGAGACTTGGCTAGTGAAACTGATTCTTATTTGGTATGTTAATAAGTAGAATAATATTTTCTAGAACAAAATTATTGAAGCTGCTATATGTGTTCTTTTCGGGAAACCATCTACGTTACGGGGAAAGGATCTACTTGCTATACTTAACATGACTTTTGTTTCATGGATGTAACTTTCTTTGAATTTACTGTCTCATAAGTGGCATCTATGTAATTCATTCCTTGCATCAGGTTGAACATGAAGATGCTCCTGGAAGACAAAAGGCAACTTCTTGAGACGGTTGGACTATGGTCATTTAGTTTGGCAAGTATAAAGATTATGGTCAGGATCTTTTTGAGTTGTTCATCCAATGACATCAATTACTTCTCGCTTTGGCATGGAATCTTACCATGATCGAATCTATGTGAAGATTACTGCTGATGGATGGCATGAGGTATCCCAAGTAGCCATGATGGGTTAAGGTGTTCTTTGCTTTAAACCTGCAACTCCGGCATCAAGTGTAGAAACTAAAAAGCAGAGTCATTTAGATTCTAATGGAACACGATAAAAAATATGTATCATACTGATCCTACTGCCTCGCCTTGGTTGTGAATTAGCCAAGAAAGAATGATACAGGAGTTGTATCACAAAATTTTGGATACGGTAACATGAGATTTGACATGCCAGTGGTATTGTTTGGATTTCTGAAGGTCATGATCCGACTCACGGCAATTACGTTGATGGTATGTTGGTCTGTTTCAACATAGAGGTGGTTCTGGTTGGGTCTGAAGATCGTCTTAAATGATGTTTTAATCATTAATTATGATAATTTTAACATATAAGCTTAAATATAGTTTGAAAGGTTTAATAGTTCAATTTATAAATTTAAAAATTAAAATGTATTCTTTTAAATATTATTAACTAAAACGACTAAACTTTAATGTTATCACCAACGCCTGAAGCATTACATTGGAATAAGTCAGAATTGGTATAACTAGTTACAATTAAGCATGCAATTGCAATATATCAGCACACTGTGGTGATGGCATTTCCAAAGGACAGGTGGAAATTCCTAGATGAGGTTTTTGGGCGCCAAGGAACGGTTCCTGAGGGCCTCTTTGGATCTTTATAATCTCTCAAGTCTTCTGCGCCTTCGCTTTCCGTGGCTTTATTAGTGGAGTATGTGACACCACCATATCAATACCAAAATTAACATCACGTATATATATACTATAGACACACACTTATCATCATCCGCTACACACTCTGTAATCAATCGCTGTTCTGTTCTTACGGAGTAACCATGGATCCCAACCCCAAATCCTTTCCAATCCTCTCCTACGTCCTCACCCGATTCCCCTCGTTCGGACCCAAATCACCCACCTCCGACGTCGAGCAGCCGCCTCCAACCTCCCCCTCCTCGCAACCTCCTATCCTCTCCCAAATGCCCCGTTTGTCCGACCCCAAGCTCCTCGCCTCTATGAAACGCGCCATTTCGGACGTGTCCCAGACCCGAGCCGTGCTCCGAACTCTGGGCCCACGACCCGACCATGAGTCCGTCGACACAGCCAAGCAAAAGCTCTCGGAAACTGAATGCACTATCTCGGAGAAGGAGAGGAGCTTGTTCAAGACGATAGTGCAGTTGGAGATGATGCACGAGGCTTACGAGAAGCTGCTGAAGGACGCGGAAAAGCGGTTGGTTGAGATATATGAGAACGCCAAGAGTGGTAAAGGGAAGGATGTGGTGGTGGAGACGGTGGTGGAGGAGGAGGAGGAGGAGGCGATGAATGAGGAGGTGGTCGCGATTCTTCACCGGTCGAAAGAAGCAGAGTTGGATAAGATTGATCTGTCTAACCGGCGATTGAGATTCTTGCCGGAGGCTTTTGGAAAAATCCGTGGATTGAAAGTGCTTAATCTCTCTACTAATCAGCTTCAGGTTCGGATTTCATGAGGAAAAGTTATTTTCTTTGTAGTATTACAGGCTGATAAGAGTCTGTATTGATAACTACATCTTAGAACTTAGAAATGATTTCTTCTTATCGGAACTTACTGGCTCTTTTGGTGTTATAGCCATCGCTTAGCTTCCTCACAATTTTTGCAAATTTTGCGAGGGAACACAGATGATTCCTGATTCAATAGCTGGGTTAGAGAATCTTGAGGAGCTCAATCTAGCTTCAAATCCCTTGGAAGCACTACCAGATTCTATTGGTTTCCTACAGAACTTGAAAATCCTAGACGTATCGAGCAACAAGCTAGAAACCTTGCCTGATACTATTTGTCATTGCAGGTAACTATTATTTGTAAGAGGATGATGATTCTCTGATCAGATAACTATATTCATTGCTGCCTATACTTTGAACAACATTGCAGGTCATTGGTGGAATTAAATGTGAGCTTCAACCGCCTGACATATTTGCCAACGAATATCGGGCATGAGATGGTAAACCTTGAGAGGCTGTTTATCCAGTTGAACAAGCTTCGTTCACTTCCCACATCTATTGGTGAGATGAAGAGTCTACGCCAAATGGATGCTCACTTCAACGAAATTAATGGCCTTCCCCAAACATTTGGCAAATTGAAGAGTCTTGAGAGCCTTAATTTAAGCAATAATTTCAGTGACCTGACTGAACTTCCAGATACTTTTGGTGATTTGACAAACCTCAAGGAACTTGATCTGAGTAACAACCAGCTTCATGCATTGCCTGAGACATTTGGCAGGTTGGAAAACTTAACTAAACTCAGATTGGATGCTAATCCTCTTGTGGTTCCACCACCAGAAGTTGTGAAGGAAGGGGTTGAAGCTATTAAGAGGCACATGTCTAAGAGGTGGCTTGATATTCTGGTGGAGGCAGAAAGAAAGAGCATGCATGAACGGCAGGAAGAAGGTGAAAACGGGTGGTTGACACGGAGTACCTCTTGGTTGAAAAATTATGCTACAGATGTTTCGGAGACCCTTACCGAATATTTGAGCCCAAAAGCCTCAAGAGACCCCTATCTGGATCAGCAGCTATGACGCCACGATAATTGTGCATCCATGCTTTTGGTTCTTCCTTTACTTTGTACAGCATGGATGAGATTTTGCTATCTTAGTAATCAGTTCTTATGCATGCCACATTTTAATAAATTTTATTAATTTTAGATTAGAATAAACAATATAAATTCTAATTATTTTAATAATTTATATGGAAATAATCAATATCAATTTTCCATATACATAGTAATAAGTATTATTAAAAACAATTTAATATTTGACATAAATCTAATTTTTAATATTATAAATATTTTTAAATAAGAGAACAGGATTGCTAATAATAATAATAAAAAAAAAACGTCTAAAAGGACAGGGTCCTAAACATTGAAACTCAGATCTCTTAGCTTGGAATCAACTTGTGCTTTCATAAAATGAAAAAGGAAATATCATCTTAAAAGGTAACACCTGTATTTCTCTATTGCTGGAATAAGAATAAACAATTTATTCCAAAGTATATGTAGATTTTAAATGGTTATAAAATGAGAATCCATTACGAAAATAGGTCACATGATGATTATTTTGAAGAAGTATAGCTCAAATTTCTTTAGTTAAAGTGTCATATTCTAGCATAAATAGTTAGCTAACATATAAAAGCATCAAAATCAAAACCTTTTTATGGAAAGACTTGTTAGTTGTTGGTAACCATGAAAATTCATTTTTCTTTGTCAGATTAGTTAATGGTTTAGAAATAATGCCATAATTTTAGACAAGTTGATGGTAGTACCTTGTTAAGCCTAAAAATCCTAACCCTTGTAACTCCTTCACGTTAGTTGGTAGAGGCTAATCCTAGACTATCTAAATCTTGTTTTGATCAACTTTAACACCTTTAGAAGATAATAAATGATTTGAAAAGAATATTTGGGCTTGAACAAATAAGAACTTGCAATCTTGTTGTAGAGAAGCTTGAGGGAAATCTATAAATGTTCTAAGTGTTACTCAACTTGTGGATTGTCAATCCATTTAACAACAAAGAAGACCAAAATAAATCCTTTTAGGTTTGGCCTGAAAAGATTATTCATTATAACTTGAAAGGTTGGTGGGCATTAGTGAGGTCAGACAATATTATTATGAGCTTATAGTGGCTAGAGTGAGTCCAAAAAGTTAGTGTAGTAATGTTAGTCTGATTGCCATTAATTTGATGATATCCAAATTATATTTCAATTTTGAGAAAATGATAGCATCATGTAACTTATCTAGAAGCTTGTTTATATTGGATATCAGGTATTTATTGAATATGGTAATCTAGTTCAAAGATTTATAATCAATGCACATTTGTCAAGTATCATATTTTTTCTTGACTAAAAGAATAGGTTGGTAAAATTGTTAAAGCTAGGGTGAATAAAACTTGAGTAAAACTAATTTGAAGCTTAGTGTTCAATTTTATATTTAAAAAAAACGGATACCAATAAAGCCTAATTATGGGGTGTTTGGAATTTAAGATGAAAGTTGTGAAATGGATGCATCACCAGAAGGGTGGTAGAGAGTCTAGTTCTTGAAAATATACTCGAATTGGTAAAGTAAGATTAGAATTTCTAGATGCAGGATATGATTAGTACCTCAATGATCAGTCTCTTTTAATAAATAATGGTATTTGGACTTAGATTGGGTTTAGTGAGGGACCTCTTGTAACTTACATTTTTTTCCATTCAAATTAAATATTGAATATGTAGCATCCCACTCCTGCAAGATCCAAACTCGACATCGAGGGTGATATCCAAGCCCGTGCCTCCCGAGGGTGATATGCTAGAGCACTCAATTAATCAAAAGTGACATTAGCTAATTGGGACCCACTGAAATAAAAAGCACTATTCTGCGAAAATTGCGGAAATACAAATTTACACAAGAACAAAACAACACTAATGCAGACGTGAACTGATCCCGACTTCAATCTCTGACTTGCATGTAGTAGACATACTCCCGTTTGTCTATCGGGGTACTCTTCAAATTCTGAAAAATAATTGCAAATTTTGGGTGAGTTTTGCGAACTCAGTGAGAAACCATCATTGATGGTTCACTCAACTCATGCATATACAAACCATTTTACAGAATATCACACAGTAAATAGTCCAGAAATATCACATGATTTATCATTTCACAAATATAAGGCGTTCCGCCTTCCACTCAGTCCATATTCAATCATTTGTATATGCAATGCACATGTGACACTTCCCATTTTATTACGGTGTTGTGACCGTGTGCCTGAACTGTCCCAGTAATAGGCACATTAAACGGTGAGCCTGTGGCTCTGAATTACGGCGGGCTTGAAGCCCTGATACGGTGAGCCTGTAGCTCTGAAATACGTTGAGCTCGAGGCCCTGATGCGTTGAGCTTAAAGCTCTCGGTGGCTGCACCGGTCACAACTGTCATTATCTGAACATGCCTTTATGCATGAATGTATATGTCTCGATTCGGTAGTAATTACAAATTAACACAGAATTTACACTTCGATATCAAGTACCCAATGCTTCAGACACCTATGGTCCGGAACTAATCAAAATCAAACACACGGGAACCCTCCATTCATCTCCACATGGTATAAGTGCGTAATTTTAAACACATAAATATTGAGGAACCAACTAGGTTACTCACCTGTAACTTCCGAGCTACTGCCTGGAAGTCCCAGCAATATCCGTGGACTGT
>JANPWT010000006.1:39942419-39955910 GCA_024678245.1 Erythroxylum densum
GGTTTAATAGACATGATAGTTCTTTGCATAATAAACCCCTAGGATAGTATATAGGCAAGAAACTCGTGATGTAGCTCCCGTGGAGTTTGCATACAGGGAGAATTGATGGATTACTATTGTAAAACTATTGAGATACTTGAAATTGAGTACCCTACATTATCAATAAAGCGGAGTGTGATATTTAAGTGTGACTAGTTTGATTCAACTCCTAATGTTGGTACAAAAGTGCATAGCTCTAATTGTAATCAACCAGCGAAGAAGATTTAAATAATTTGAATCTTTCATGTTGGCAATGCATGCGATACAAGTGTATTATGTCCTTTTTCCCAGCCTACAGCGAGATAAGTCAGATTGGTTGACCATTTTTAAAGTTAAACCTATATATGTTTTTGAATCACGTGGAAAAGGAGATTAGAGAATTGAAAGTAAAGCGTTTTAGGAAGATGTTTGTAAAATAAATGCATCTGTTACATATGACAAGAATGAACCTTTGAAAGATCCAAATAATGAATATGTTAAAATTTCATCTGGAGAGGATGAGGGGGGGGCGAGAGATTTGAAGAAGAGCCTAAGTTTGATTCTAATTCTTCAGAAAAAGAAGATAATGTTGATTTTGATTTACAATTAAGTGCTGATAGCGATTAATTATGTTTATAATATAATATTATATTCAATAAATCAATTATTGAATCAATAATATATTGTTATATATAGAATTGAAATTGATATATTTTTGAAATATTCAATAAAATATGAACTTTAGGTTAAAATATGCCACTAAAGAGAAAATAGGATATGATGCGACCAAGGTTCAAACCACAATTTGAAACCAGTTACTTTCTAGGTGAAGTATCACATTTTACAGCTGCAACCAAATCAAATGTTGTACTTCTAGCTACTACACTTGCAGATGAGACATCACCTTCTGTACCTGCTGCTAAATCATTCACCACCCCTATTCCGACAGAGATATCAAGGATAAACGATACGAATGAAGGGGGCAGTGTCTAGGCTGGAGTTGAAAGAGTTGATGGAAGAACTTATATCACAATTATTAATAATTTGCAAGTAAAAATACATGAACTACCAAGGTTTAAATTTAAAAATGATATAAAATTGTTTTTATATTAGGTTGATTTTATCTAGATCGTACTCAAGAAACATGACATCCAAATTTAAGGAGAAGAATGATCTAGAGGGTTATATATAGAATAATATCTCTCAGGAGACAAAGGATTTTTATTATCAGTAGTTTGAGGTACAAAAAATATTTTTTTTGAATTTTTTAATTAGATAAATATTGTAGGTTATAAGTACTTATCATTTTTATATAAAAAAAGAATTTTTGGAATTTTGAATTTGATGCGGTTAATTATAAAGTATGAGAGAGGTGAGCTCGTATACATTATAGAGACTTTGTTGGTGCGATATATAAGACTGGTGTACTATCTCCTTATATTTCTAAAGAAATATGGAGTCGTTGGCAGCAATATTGGACATCACTGAAGCAATGTCTATTTCAGAGCGTAATTCTACCAACAAACATGAAGGACGGAGAGAGTCTTCTGGTACACACAAGAGGATCTATTACCCACCACGAGCATGTAAAGAGACTTGTAAGTATCTACACTTTACACTTTACACTTCACACTTATGTTCTGATGTTTTTACTTTGATGTATTTCAATTTAATTTGATGTGTGAATTTTGGAATGAAAATATCTTCATTATGGAGAATGATAACGTTATAAATGTCTAGTGTTATTTATGACTGTGTTATTGAGTTACTTACCTCCCTCACATAATGTCGGGCAGGAGTGTGGGGGCTCCTAGGGTAGGCGTTCCACCTTTTTGAGTCCAAGGGTAAATATCATAAAATAAAGGAAATTTTGCTAAAATTTTTATAAATTGTAATTCACTTATAACATTTTATTCTAATGCAGAAAAATTCTATAAGCAGGAAGCCTACAACCTATCAGCTCTTTTTGCACTCTCACACTAAGAAACATGATTTTGTCAGCACTCGATGTAGAGAACTAAATGTATGTGTAATTTATGATTTAATATTAATGATTAATAATTATCATTTATTAACATAAACGTTGTCTTCTAATAAGACCAAATACAAGAAAACATTCAACGACAATCTCAACGGTTTGAAGATGTTTATAAGAGTCAAACCTATCTTCATATAATGGGTGGTAGGGATCGTTGTAGAAGAATATTGAGCTTAGATTCATTTGCGAACATATATTATTCGCAATCATCCACATCCAGTACAACAACATCTAGTACGCAGTCCGCATCCAATGAAATTTGTGAGCTTCATAGCACAGTACAGGTACTGGCAACTCAGTTGCAATAATCGATGGAGTACATAGCTTAGCTCAGTAATGAGATGGATGTATTGAAAGGGAAAGGCATCACCTCATCATGCATCCACATTTACCAAATGAATAACGGAGTTGTAGTCATTTTGTGTGAATTAAATACTTATTGTTATAGATAATAATTTTTTATTATCAATTAAGATAATTTTTACTTTATATCATCAATCAACTTTCCGTTTTAACAAATTAAATGTATAAACAAATCAAAATATTATCAACAGATAATTGATAAATGTATAAATTATATATCAATCATAAGATTTTCTACTAAAATTAAATGCAGGGAAAAAATTTTAAAAATAATATCAGTAAACTTATCAACGAAAAAACAAAATTCATTCGTAAAATGTAAAGAATATGCCAACGGATAACTAAGTTCTATCGGTATAGTTAGTCGTGAATTTACTAACAGAATTGTCAAATCCATTGGTTAATTTATCAACAGAGAAGCCATGTACGTCGTTAAATTTATCGACCGAAACAAACATTCCGTCGCTAAATTTAGTGACAGCACAAAATTACTATCGCTATATTTAACAACGAATCATAAAATATCAGTCGGTAAATTAGCAACGGAGATCATAAAATATCCATCGGTAAATTAGTAAGAAAAAATTATTATTTCGTTACTAATTATTACCTATAGTCATTTCTCCGACAACTTATTTCGTGGCTAACTGAACTTGCTGATAAAAAATCTATACATTCCGTAAATAATATTCGTTAAATAATATCCGTCGCTAAATTTTATTTTTCTTGTAGTGTTTATTCGTCTTTACCTACTTGGCTAATTCTTCCACAAGTATAAACTGAAACGAGAAAGCAAATATAATCCAGTAAAGTTTGTTAAGTGGCATTTTATGAAAAGTAGCCAGAAATATTCTCTCTCTTTGTCCATCTTTACGCATATAGTAATTTTTTATCCTGTGTATAAACAGGTTGACTATTGACTCTTGGCCAGATTCCCATTTTGTTCTATTCGTTGATTGCAATCATTCATCTCTTTATGCATTTTTATTAATCTAATCATAACAATTAACTAAAGTTGTTTTCATGGGGATGAGAAATTGTGGAAATATGGACTGTCAGATGAAGTCAATCCTTTTTTCCTTATTTCATCGAGATTTCACATAATTTGGATTGCCACCGCAAGTTTTCTGTTCTGCATTCCACAGTGTCGACCACTGTAAACTTTTCTTGGTCTTCATGTTGGTAAAAGTAAAATGTGCCTTCTCCTTTAGCGGCGAATTTTGGACAATCGATTTTGGACTTACCAAAGTTTGGATGTTTGGATATCAACGAGGTATTTTTTTGTAGTAGATTCTCTAGAGGTGTTCAATATTCTCTCATCTTTTATTATATCATCAGCTAAGTATTACTTTTTTGTAGCAGGTACTATAGTCTACTCCATCAAGATTGAGAGGTAAAGTTTCAGCACGTGTATTATAAAGAGAATTAATGTGCGGAAAATCTAGCCCCGCTCGCAATGATATTCACTCCAAGCCTTTATATACGCCAGGTGCCTCCGGCAATCGTAATGGCTCATCTAAACTGTGATAAGCATAAAGCTTTGTATCACAAATATCTGTGCTAGTTAAGGTGATTGTTTTATTTTTGTTTGCTTTCCCTTGTATAAAAAAAAGTGCCTTCTCTTCTTTTCTTTTTTTATGATTATAAAATTGATTAAAATTTTGAGTGTATAAAATAATCTGAAATTATATAACCCATTAATTTATAAAACTATATATTTTAAATAAATTAATATACAACTTCAAAAAAATAAAATAAATAAATTAATATACGTAATTTTTAATATATTTTATAAATTAATCATTATTTGTAAATTTTAGATGAATTCGCTACCCTTACAATTTAAATTTAGTATTTGTTGAATTAAAGCTTTTTTATATATTAGTTACTCACTGAACTTGATCACACGATCCATTTTCTAATAATGAAAGGTTTAAAATAATTTATAATTGATATATTTTAACTAAATAATTTAAGATTAAATAATGTCTTTTAACCTTTTTGGATGGTCTCTAATGCCTCATCAGTGTTATTCAACTAAGACTAGGTCGAGGAGTTTCTTTAATCGGACCGTCCTTCCCCTTATTCCAATGTTTGCTCTTGTAATATAGGTTATTTTGAGGATATATAAGTGAATTTAATTATCTTCTATTGCAACTTAATATAAGTTGTCAAACAACTTATATGCAGTTCTTTTGGAATTTTTGTCCAACATTCGGTCTACATGTCATTGGAACATTCTATGAAATATGCATTATGCAATATGTCTTTAGCTCCTTAGGGACTTGGATAATTGTACTAGTAGGCTTTATATATTATTTTTTTAATTAAAAATTAAACCGATTCAAAAGATCTAATCAAAAAATCTTAAATTATATAATTTTTTAGTTTAATTTTTAAAAATTTGATTCAATTTACTTTAATAACTATTGTCATTAAAAACTAACTAATGTATTAATTAATCAGTTAATTTTATAAATTAATAATTTGTTATAAACTAAAATAAATAAAAAATTTAATTAAAATTTAAAATTTTTAATAAATAAAAATAATCTCTGTTAATTATATTTTAAATTATTTAATTTTATTTAATTTTTATTCATAGATCGAGTCTTTTTAAATTTTCAATTGCTTAGCTATCTTTCAATCCTATTTTTAAAAAAAAAATTTCACAAAATTCTTGCTTTTACGATGGGTTTAAGGATAAAAAACAGGAAGAGGATCAAATGATGTGCCACGCGTCATTCATCAAAGAAACTAGCTTCTGTGGGCCAGCATTAGCTTTTCACATTGACAGAGCGCAATATATGACCAATAATGAGTGAAGCAAAGCAAAAGCAGCAACTTGCTTCCACGCTCCACCACCATACCTCGTCACCGCCCTCCCGCTGGACACCGGTGAATTGTGTCGCCGTCGTTGATACCCTATCATGGATGTTGACTTTTGGGCTTCGAGAATCAACTCGGTCAAGCATCTCTCTGCTGTCCAAGCTGGTAGACACCACTTTGTTACTTGATAGTTCTTTATCCTTTCCATTGCCTATATGCTTCTGTTTCTGCAAAAAAAAATTATCGTTTGTTTTGTTTTGTTTTGTTTTTTTCTTGTTTCTGGCAAATAACGGCTTGTCTGAGACATTCTACAGTTGGGTTATGTTACACTAAACCTTTGACTACTTCAATTGTCTGAAAGTTTCAGTTTTTAGTTCCATCTTTTGTTTCTAGGACACGGTAGAGGCTAGTGTTAGAGGTTGGCTACTGGTTTAGTTAAATTTCATGCGTTTAGCAACTTTATGAGGTAAGTTTATGTTTTTTGTTTTTCAGTTGCAATACAATTGATATGTTGTTAAGGGAAAAAAAAGAAAAAGAAAAGTTCATTAGTGTAAGTTCTTAATCCATGTCAGATGACACTTGGAGATTTTATGATTATATATCTTCTTCCCTTTCTATTTAAATTTCTTAAATTTGTGATGCATCTAAAATTGAAAACTGATGGAATATCTTTTGGATATGTGTTTTGTTATTCTCTGAGTTAAGATTACCCATCCTATGAACTCTTTGAGGTTTTATTAGCTTAAATACGTGAATTAGGGTTGATTAAGATATATTAGGTAGATGCGTATGAGGATAATCAGAAACGAAAGACCAACTAGTATGACAAACTGCTACAAAGTTAGTGAACGTCAGAATTCCCATCATAGTGTGTTTTTCACCTGGGGAATTCCATGTGGAAGGATTTACATCAACTTAAGGTATGGATACAGAAGGAAATTTCAAATGTTTTGAAGTTGAGGTTAAAAGATTTCAACCAAGTTGTCTGGTTTTTCAAGTTTTATAAAACAGCAGGAGAGTGATTATGACTAACATTATTGAATTGATGATGATCATAATGATTTGAACTCGGATGAGGAACAAATATATTCTAGTAGGTCTGGCAAAACCTCCTATCCAAGTTGGGTATGTACATTCTTTTTTTTTGGATTATTCAAATTGGATTCTCTGTAGTTCTGTAGTCTTATATTTCTCTTGCTTTCAAGTTTATGATGACCTCTTTGGTTTCAATGTTGGACATTAGCTGTGACGGCATCGTTGACCATGTCATCCACGTCTCATTTTTTCCTCTCTGTTCCTTTATTCCTTGCTCTTCAATGTGTCAACAGATCATCATTTGGCTGTGGATGATTCAGATAGCGACGAAGATGCCAGATCTTGCTTTCCATGCCCATTCTGCTATGTTGATGTTGAAATCAATGTTTTATGCAGCCATCTGGAGAACGAGCACTTCTTTGACTTGAAAAATTCAGTATGTGCTTGCCATTTTCTGATGAGAAGATTTTGTTAAACATAGATTCACGATGCATGTAATGCATTGCAAAATTATAATAAAAAGAAAAAGATTGTTGCTGTTTTACAAGCAACCAGGCTACATTGTTGTCCATATAAATGGATTAACATAGGTAATTTCTTGCTTGGTTGCTTCTTGTGGGATTCTTTTATTGAAGCTGCTTGTAGCATATATGAGGTTTCTCAGTAAAAATACTTTGAAAATTGAACTTGATGGGTAATTCACACGCTGAATCTCATAATTATACCTGCCTGAATAATTGAAATGATAAATGGATGTTCTGCTATGCGCATGCAGTCTACTGTACTTCTGATCGAAATTTGAACTTGATCGGTAACTTCGACACTGCTGTTTCAGGTTTGTCCCATTTGTGCAGCTAATTTGGGTAAGGATATAATGGGACATTTTATATTGCAGCATACAAATTCATTGAAGGTATTGTCCCATCATTTCTTGTATCTTTGATTATAAGATGTTAAACTAAGATTTAGTCCTAATCTAGTTGGCAGTGATGAAATTTTTCATATGTTCTTTCCTGCCATTATTAAGGTTGCACACTGTTATTTTCCACTGGTTTGGCAACAGAATTTGGAAGAAGATATTCCCCCGGGCATGATTTTAGGTTTTAGATTGATCAGAAATCTTTTGTCAATGTGTGCTTTGCAGCGCAGAAAAAGAACTCTAAAATCTGGCCTTTGGAGTGGTAGTTCAGTAATGCTTGGAAAAGAGCTGAGCTCATTCCTTGGGTCTTCAACTAATGGCAGAGCAAACACAGTTGAACTTGCACCGGACTTGCTACTCACACCATTTCTAGGCATTGTGAAAGATTCAGACCCTAAAGGAAATCAACAAGACGAATCTTCTAACAAATTTTCCTCCATCTCTAATTTGAAAAGGTAGTCCTTCGCTACTGTCATGACTATTAATTCAAGTATTATATGTGATGCAAAATGAAGTGGCTAATCCTTTGAAGCAAATTTAGTACAAGAAAAGGAAATCTGAAAGACTTGTTTTGCTTTCTGTTTGATAACACTACTAGAGAATGAAGAACATCGGATTATATACCAAAGTCTAAATGATTCAGAATTCTCTGGATATATTAAGGTGCTCTAGCTAACAAAGATTCATCAGCGTCTTGCAGTATATCTGTTTAGGACTTTCCCGTATAGGAATTGCAGCATTTTAGGAATCGGTTAAAGTTTACAGGTGCACTACCAAAATGCAGAGGGGCCAAAGGCCGAAGTATTTTGTCTTGTTCTCTGTCCACTGATCTTTTGACTTCTTTGTGCACAAGCCTTCAATTTTACCATTCGTTAAATTTGTTTAATGATAAAAATGATGTCAATGGAATGTATTTGAATGACTTGGAAGACGGAATAGGAACATAACTGGTTTCCTGTCTTTTTTTGCAGCAACGAGATATCTAATGCACTTGATGGAGGCAACGAGGTGGACTGTGAAGAGAGAAGCAAGAGAGCTGCATTTGTTCAACAATTGGTCGTGTCAATGATATTCTAAAGCTCAGATGATGCTGGGATTAAATGCGCGGAGAAGCAACAAGGTTTGTGCTTGACACTCCCTTTGACCACCTATTGATAATGCTATCTCTGTGACTCTAGCCACAGTGCGTGATATTGGGAAGATAAATTGTTTCCATGAATTTATACACAGGAGTGAGGGGTCGGAAAATCAGTTGAGTTCAAATGTCTATGTATGTATATGGGCAGCCATATCAATGGCTACATTGTGTAATGAATGCTGATTAAAACAAATGAACTCTTGCCGTAATGCTAAGCTAAAATTTTTATTCAAGTTTCAGAAAAGGCACACAAGATTTGCGTTGCTACATAACTTATTACAAATTGTTATTGGGACATGGAAGGTAAATTTGGTCTTTGTTACCTTGTGATCTTCTCCCCTCTTTGCCTATGGATCCTCCTTTTCCATGAATGAAGCGCAAAAACCAGAAGTGATTAAGAGGGCTGAACCATATATCTTGACACATTTTAGCTGTTTAGAAGTTGCAGTTTGTCTCCACTAACCTTGAGGTGGGGGAGATTAATTGCCTACATTCTTAAGGAAGACTAAGCAGGTATATGTAACTTATTCAAACAAGAATCCTGTTTCTTAAGCATGGCTGCAACTCTGTCTCTGCTACATAAACCTAGTCATGGTATTTGATGACGAGGGAGAAAAAGGAAAGGAGTAATAATTGCCAGCTTATGGCAAGAAGGGCCACGTGAATGTAAAACAGGCACTGAAGGACATCCATGACACACATGATCAATACGTCTCTCAAAACCTAGAAGTCAACAGCCAAACTCAACACTTTCAATTGTTAAGTGATCCTCGATGAACAAAAAGAAACAGGATACTGGGAAAGGAAACTTCCTGAGGTTGAGAAGGCTAAGCTGCACACAACAAGTCTAATCATAAAGCATAAAACAACAATCTCGAACAGCAAAACTATTGCAAGCTATCATTAACAAAAGACAACTACGATGAATCAATATAACAACGATTGGGTTGCACAACTAGATCGTGCGATCATTCACCCAAACGGGGATGACTTGATTGTATCATTGAAGAAAATAAAGATCATAAGAAAAGAACATTTCATTCCCCATGCCTCATTCCAAAAGAAGTTGCATATAGTTATAGTTCGGCAAATTTTAGAATTCAAACGAGTAGAAGAGGGAATCAAAGAAGTTGCATTACATTATCTCCAACTAAACTGGTTGGAAAACTAAAAAAGAGTACAAAACTGCAAATTATATCACATTGGGTGCAGATAGTTCTCCTTAAATGGTAAATCTAATTGCATAAGCCTGAGGATATAAAGTCTTTGACACCCAAAACAATGAAAGAAAAAGAAAAGAAGCATCTCCCTTCTACATTATCTACTCAATGATGGACTGAATGACACCAGCTCCAACAGTTTTACCGCCTTCTCTGATAGCAAACCTCATACCTTGTTCACAAGCCACAGGCATAATAAGCTCCACAACCATCTTCACACGATCGCCAGGCATAACCATCTTCGACTCCTCATCTTTATCATTCATAATCGAAGAAACCCTCCCAGTTACATCAGTAGTCCTCATGTAAAACTGAGGCCTATAACCAGCAAAGAAAGGTGAATGCCTACCACCCTCTTCTTTCTTCAAAACGTATACAATAGCTGAAAACTTAGTGTGGGGCGTAATAGTCCCTGGTTTAGATAACACCATCCCTCTCTGAATATCAACCTTTTGAACACCTCTCAACAACAAACCGACATTATCTCCAGCCATAGCCTCATCCAAAGTCTTTTGGAACATTTCAACACCAGTCACCGTAGTGTTCCTAGTTTCTCTCAACCCCACTATATCAACAGTCTCACCAACCCTAATAGTCCCTCTCTCAACTCTCCCAGTGGCAACAGTACCACGACCAGTGATGGAAAAAACATCCTCGACAGCAAGCAAGAATGGCAAATCAGTCTGTCGTAGAGGAATAGGGATATAACTATCAACAGAATCCATAAGCTCATAAATCTTATCAACCCACTGATTCTCTCCACGTTTAATAGCAGGATTAGCCATCAAAGCCTCTAAAGCCAAAAGAGCAGACCCAGAGATAATAGGAATATCATCACCGGGAAACTCATAAGAAGACAACAACTCACGAACCTCCAATTCCACCAACTGCAAAAGCTCCTCGTCATCTACCTGGTCTTGTTTGTTCAAGAACACGACCATACTAGGAACACCCACTTGCTTGGCGAGCAAGATGTGTTCTTTGGTCTGGGGCATTGGCCCGTCAGCGCCGGAGACGACGAGAATGGCGCCATCCATCTGAGCAGCGCCGGTAATCATGTTTTTGACGTAATCGGCGTGGCCGGGACAGTCAACGTGGGCGTAGTGGCGGTTCTCGGTCTCGTACTCGACGGTTGCCGTATTAATGGTAATGCCACGGGCGCGCTCTTCGGGGGCGGCATCGATTTCATCGTACTTTTTGGGGGCGCTGTTGCCCATGGAAGCCAAAGCCATGGTGAGAGCAGCAGTGAGAGTGGTTTTGCCGTGGTCCACGTGGCCTATGGTGCCAATGTTCACGTGAAGTTTCTTTCTCTCAAAATTTCCACGTGCGGCACGGACATTGAAGGTGCGGTGGCGGGTGGTGAGGACGGGGGCAGAAGAGGAGGAGGTGGTGCCGGTACTGAGAAAAGGGGTTACGAAGGAGGAGGTGAGGACGGATTTGGGAATGATAAACGTGCTCGCTTTGGTGTGGAAACTGGGGGATGAGGAAGGAGGGTAACAACAAAGTTTAGAAGGGGTGGAGGCTGAGACTGCCATTGATATAGCTTTGAAAATGGCTGTTTGAGAGTGACTGAGAAGAGACGATTGGGTTTGCCTTATCCGTTGAAAGAGAGTGGAGGACTAAGACGGAGAAAGATTCCATGAGGAGATGGGAGAGCTATCTGATCTACTGTTGAGGTTTGAGGTCCGGGTTAGGCCTTCAAGGACTATGGTCCTATTGGGCCTCTAAAGTCCAAAACTAACCAACCAATAAACTATCCTTCTATTTTCTTTTAATTTTTAGTTTTCATTTCTTATTTATAATTTTATTTTTAAATAAAAATTAAATATTTGATTGTTAATATCTAATAATGACATATTAGATAAAGTATAAATATAAATAAAATTTTCTCAAACTCCACAACTCAGCAGGACTTCAATTGAGTGTTGCTGATGATGATGATAAATAATTTTTTTAAATCTCTTATATAATATTTATTGATAAATTATCAGTAAAATTTTATATATTTTATTAAAATAAGTAATAAAATAATTAAATTTTATTTATCAATTAACAATATTGTAATACATATTTTAAATATTAAAGTAAATTTACTATATTTGAAGATATTTATTAAATTATATTTATTAATAATTATTAAATTCAAATATATTATTTTTAAATTTAATATTTAAATTAGTCATAAAATGGATCAAATTATTCATAATTCTTATTAATAAATATTATTAAATAATTAAGAATATAATATTAAATTAAATTATTCATAATTAATATTAAATAATTAAATAACATATATTTAATTGATAATTATAAAAGATAAAAAATTAATTTTTATAATTTTTACAAGTTATAAAAATATACGAGGATAATAAAAAAAATTTAAGAACATTTTCAAGTGTTGAAGGACAAATGGCCATTAAAATAGACATGTAGATGGTTGGTAACTAAAAGATGGGTTATATGGTAGTGTCGACACATTATGCTGACAATGATTGAACTTTATGTAGTGAACTTTTGAGGTAATTTATATTCTTGAATATCTTTATCATTTACTTTTTGATTATATTATGATTGATGATGGTTATATTTGTACAAGGTAGGTTCATTTTTGTGTCAACACTACATACAAGCAAAAAGTTAGCAATTATGTTAAGATATTGTTTAATAGATTGTAATATTGACATCAACTTGTCCACCATAATAGTCAATAATTGTAGCATGAATGATGCTATGATTGAAACGATGAAGAATATGATGCATGTTGGGACTTTGTTGATTGGTGGAGGATATTTTCATATGCATCGTTTTGCACATATTCCGAATTTGATTAAGAAGGATGAGTTAGAGATAATAAAGGAAGAAATAGATTTGATTTGGAATAGTGTAGTATATTAAAATGCACTACCTTAAAGAGTTGAGAAATTTGAAGAAATTGCACAACCTAGTATTCATTTTGAGTATGAAAAAACTAGCTTTAGATTGTCCAACTATATGGAACTTAACCTTTGAGATGTTGAAGTCGACAATTCAATATGTTGAAGTGTTTACTCAATACGCTTGCATGCTTATAGAAGACTAATGGGAGTTAGATAGAGAACTTTGTGTACATGCCTTTTTCTAGTCATACTAGAAATGTGATTAAAGAGACTGATTCGATGTCCAGAAATTTTCCAAAACCCTAATTTTAAGCACATACACTTAGCATGCTACTAGCATCAAAATAATACATTTCTTATCTTATAAAAGTTATTTCAAGGTATTATAACCAAAACACATACATATAAGTCATCAAACGTTCAAAAAGTTGTCCAGTGTTGACTTTGACTTGATCTATTAATTGAATCAAGTTCAATTAATTCTGGAAAAATTTCAGAGTCATATACACATTCTAAATGTGCCTAATAAAAAAATTCATAATCTAATTCCTAGGAATTCTTTATAAACTAAGTGGAATTTTTCAGCACATCATATGTCCACTAACACTTGTCATACACTATCAACATGCAAATAAAATCGAGAATAAATAATCAATCACTTAAAAAATAGGTGGCATGTATCTCATACACGTGACAACATCATATGTGCATGTTTATGAAGAAAATTCATAAAAAAATTATAAAATTATTCTAGAATTTACAAGCATGCATTTTCATCAGATTTTCAAAATTTCGTAGAACTTCATACATGCATCAAGCTAAAACTAAAATCGTAATAAAATAGCAAATGAAATTTAATTGCATTTTCCTTTAAGATAAACATAAAATAAAACCTTATAAACACTTCTGTGAAAGAAAATTATAAAAACAAGTTTTTTTAGAATTATTACAAAATTTTCAAAATCAACATATACTTTCTGTTTTCCAGGAATTCCCAGAAACTAGTATATGAATAGACTGGAGTTTAATTTGAAATAAAATAGAAAATGGAATTA
>JANPWT010000006.1:39986801-39997927 GCA_024678245.1 Erythroxylum densum
AAGCATATGCAAGCCTTCTTCTGTTTCTGAATCATCAACCAACTGAACCCAGAAATGAAAGAAATGGGTCTAGCAAAGTTATCAGAGGTTTGACAAAGTTCGTACTTGCTTCTGCGTAACCATATCATGTTCTAAACCAAGAAAAAGCCATGAAAAGACAAAGTTCAATTGCTCCTCTGATGCAATTGTTGGTGTTCCTCCTTACAATCCAACATTTATTGGAAAAGCCGACCATCAAATGACCACTAAACGAATGAAGCAGCAGATGGGTGAGGGTGAGACGGTGAGAGAAAATGAGAGCAAGTAAAGAAGACTCTGGAGAAAGAGGAATGAAGCGGTGAGAGGGTAAAATCAACGAAGTTAAAATGGACTTAAAAAAAACAATTCAGCTGATGAGGGACGAAACGCTCCTACACAAAGCTTATTAAAAATCAGTTGGTTGGGTTGAATCAGCCAACCCAACCAGCTTTTTACCAAACAAGCTTATAAATTTTTTTATAAAATCAACCAGCTAAACTAACTTGACCAGCTAAAAAAGAGCTGATAAGCTCTTATCCAAACACACCCTATCTAATTCCCAAATTTCAAAAAATCTCACTAACGCTTTTCATCAAGTTTGCAAAGACGAGCTTTCAATTTGAAGTATCATCAAATCTTCTATCTTCTTCTGGGTTAGTTTAGTTTCTCAACTGGAAATAATATAGTGAGAAAGGCAGCTTGAAGATTGTCCTCTCTTTGCTCTCTGTTGGTGCGTTCTCCAAATTCACAACTAAATTTTTTTGCTCTGATGTTTCCGTTTTGCTTTTTTTTTTATAAGGAGCTCTTCCAGCTTAAATGAGATCGTATGTTTAAATTTTTTTTATGTATGTAGTAGTTTAAAACTTAGGATCATAGCTTTACCTCTTGCAAAAAATCTATTCGACTCGAGTGAGGATTAGTCTGAATGTAAATAGCTTAAATGTGCTTTTCTATAATTGGGATCCTCCCAAGACACTTTGTGGATAAAAAAATAAAAAAATAGAGAAATATACCCAAAATGGGCACAGAGCTCACCACGTTAGCAGAGAGCGGGTGATGAATTATCTCATTCAGAGATGATGGCAATGCTAAACTATTAACTTGAAGATGAATACTTTTTTTAACTTAAAGATGAACGTAAATTTAAGTTAGAATTTAATTTCAATCAATCTAAAATATTAAATTTAAATTTAGCTCAGATCAAAATCGATTTAAGTTATTAATTTTAAATTATTTTATACAAATTTCAATATAAAACCCATATTAGCACTCCAAGTCTTTTCGAATACTTGAACCCAGTACCATTTGGCATCTTTGCTCTTCTTTTGTTAACTACTCTTATGGTGTTGATATTAGAGTGACTCCTAGTTTTTTTTTTTTTGGTTACAAGAGGAAAAAGAAAAAACAGAGATCTATATTAAAGCCCTAGGGTAGACTGCGCTGAGCGCATCCTGATGAAGGAGCTCCTGGAGACCCAAAGGGGGCGCTTGAAGGAGAAGTAGGCCAGGGCGTGAGCGGCCTGCTAGACGAGCAAGACTGTCGACACATTGATTCCCATCCCAGAAAACATGCTGGAGTTGACACGATTACTCCCGTTGCTGTAGTTGCTGGATACCTGTCATCAAAAAGGAAATAGCCGTTAGAAAAATAGGCGGAGCAAATAGAAGATTAATGACTTCTAGGGAGTCGACTTCAAGCACCACCCGGCAAAATCCTAGTTCCCAATCCTAGTTCAACGTTGGATCTTCTTACATATGTTTAGTTTAATGATGATCCAACATCAAACTAAATCGACACGTCAAAGTGGATTAAATCATGGATTTTCATCTCAAGAGGACAGGTGAGAACGGAGTGGACCATGTCTTTTCTTCAGTTATTTTACATTCTGGTTTATCCTCAGTCATTCTTGAATTAATTAGAACTATCCCTCTTGGCTCAAAGCTCTGGTTACCAAGACAGACAGGAAGCTGTACTCTTGCCATATGTTAATAGAGATGAAGACAAGCATCCCGTGTT
Organism: Erythroxylum densum; assembly: GCA_024678245.1. Classification (NCBI taxonomy): domain Eukaryota; kingdom Viridiplantae; phylum Streptophyta; class Magnoliopsida; order Malpighiales; family Erythroxylaceae; genus Erythroxylum; species Erythroxylum densum. The sequence goes on from JANPWT010000006.1 coordinate 39,988,836, forward strand.
ATAGCCGCTTGGAAGAAGATGTTGATTAATATATATATTTATACATTCACATTGAATGAGTTCTGATCTGAACCTGTCAACAACTTCTTCTTACTCGAGCAAACCAAAGCTTGATTTGTATCTAATGGCTTCTTACGAGTCTACTTTTGTCCTCCATCTGGCTTGCTGTCTAAGAGAAGTTGGACCAGATCTGCATCTACCGTCATAGATTCCAGTCTCTTTCTGCCTAGTACCATAACCTAGATTCCTCTGCACAAGAAAAACTATAGAAAAAAGTTATAAACTATTCTATTTTCTTTTTCAAATGATAAAAGAAGTTCACGTAAGACCCACGTTGGAACACCAAACCAAACATCTGATCTTTTCATTCTTTACAGCTTTGACCGGTCATGATTTAACCCACCTACTTCATTAGCTGTCCTGTCAAGCTTACGAGGACTTTATCCGTGGACGAGCGTACGTAAAAATCTATACACCGAATCCGGTGAAAATTGAGCTTCTCTGCATTTAACCATGCATGGGAATGACTAATTAAGTGGTATAGTGTGTTAAAACGTCCTCGGATTCACTGAAGTTGCTTTCTTGAAAAGAAACCATCAAGCAAGTTTTATAATACAGGTCAAGAAGACAACCAGAACCAGAACAAGAATTCAAAAGTGCAGATTCAGGTAAGAGGAGTTCAGAGAAATTCAATACGTCTCTCTCACCACTGCCGTCTATTCGCCACCTCGAAAATATTTCTTTATCTCCATTAATGCTGCCAAGAACACTCTCTGGCAACATCCGTTGGTCAATATTTATATAGCTTGTTTATCAGTAAAATCTAGCAGCTCCCAACCCAACCCCATCCCTTGTCTCCCATTTTTCCATAATTCAGTTTCTGCAACTCACTTAGTCTCATCTTGCTCAAGCTTTTTTTTTTACAGTTCATTGACTAGTGATCCCCTCTTCATGCTGAACATGCAAGATTACCATATTGTAATTCCCGCTTGCTTTACTTCTGGTGAGAAGCTAGCTGAAGATCCTACTACAATAACCCGGTCAGGACAGAGTTTGTTCATGTCTGTTTATCGAACAAAGATAGCTGACCAGTGTCGTTTGATCACCTTGACTTGGTGCAAGAATCTGTTACTCCATGGTTTATCAGTATCAGTAGAAGGGGCTGAAGGAGAGAGCCAGTACACTTGCAAAGTGGAGCTAAAGCCGTGGTATTTTTGGAGGAAACAAGGATCCAAACGATTTATGGTGGATACTAAAGCTGTAGACATCTTTTGGGACCTCAAAGCTGCAAAATTTAACGGTGAAACTGAGCCTGTCTCTGAATACTATGTGGCCGTTGTTTGTGATGAAGAGGTTGTGCTACTTGTTGGAGATCTAAAGAAGGATGCCTACAGGAAAACAGGGTGTAGACCTGCTCTCATCGATCCCATTTTGATCTCAAGAAAAGAGCATATCTTTGGCAAGAAAAAGTTTTCCACAAGAATAAAGTTCCACGAGAAAGGTAGGTTTTATGAGATCTCAATTGAGTGCAAGAACAGCAACGCTGGTGGGGGTACAAATAATGTCAATTCGAGTCGTGAGACTGAACCAGAAATGGAGATAAGAATTGATGGCCACTTGGTCATTCACGTGAAGCATCTTCAATGGAAGTTCAGAGGTAATGAATCTATAAATCTCCACAAAGTAAGAATGGAGGTGTTCTGGGACGTCCATGACTGGCTATTCAGTCCTGGTTTAAGGCATGCTCTGTTCATTTTTAAGCCAGTATTTTCATTTTCATCTCTATCACCATCATCTTCGTCACCTCCATTATCATCCTTCACATCTACAACGCTGTCTTCTCAGACAGGAAGTTCAAGTTCACTAGAAGGATTTAATGCTGGTGGGGCGTTAGAATTTTGCTTGTTTCTCTATGCCTGGAAAGTTGAATGAGAAGCAATAGTTCAACAATGTTTTACCACCATCAAGCACCCACAAGAATAAGGTTGTATAAGGCAAAAAATTGGGACTCCCACTCTCATGTTATGGACCATGTTAGGTGGTGAGGCCACAGATTAGGTTGCGAGATGGATAAATGATTGGGTTGAGAAACCAAGAAAAGAGTTGGAAGGGTCGGAAGTTCAGTTAATTACAGCTGTAGTTGAACACAATTGGCATAATTGGACAAGACAGATGTATCATTTGGATGCCCTATGATTTCCTATCCAGAGACCCATCTATACTATTTTTCTACAAATTTCTCATTTGGTTTTTGTTTCCTGATCTGGTCTTGAAGTATGACCAATTGTTTACACAATTATAGATATATATGTAGCTCTCTTCTCAGATGGAAAACTTGAACAATGTCCTCCACATTATTATCTGAATGTCAGTATCTGCCTATCTGGCACTGGGAAGATGAGGGATGTATTGATTTGGTGAAGAACAAGATTGCCATTATCTGTTAAAGTCCAAAGCTAATAACTCTTGAAGATATTATATCTGGTAAATATTTCAATATAATTACAAAAAAAAAGACTCCAGTATTTGACCTATGTCCTTAGAAAGTTATGCTTGGCTGTTGGGAAAACATCCTGTTTAAAAAAAACAAATCTCTCCGTTACATCACACTCAAGGTTTATACTGTATGGAAATCTACAATAAAAATCAAATAAATGCCTATAATTTTTATCCCTTCATTTTGAACCAAAACCAAAACCAAAAATCTTTGCCAGGGAGAACTTGTTCTTTCCCTTAGAGGCATCATGACCTGCTTGCACTGGTGCCGCTGTGGGGGGTGAGACTCTGTTTTGTTTAGCTGCAAATGTTATCAACAGTTTGGGCCCATAAATTACATTTTAAAAAGATAATGAAACATTATACATGTGAAACACTGTCATTTGAAAAATGTAATGGGTTACGTAAAGCTTGCCTGATTTTGGTGCATCTCTCTTCGTTTTTGCAACCTTTTCACTGGGGTTCTTGTCTGGATTATGTATGGCAGCTTCATTGGGAAAGGTGGAACCTAATCTGCTTTCTATGCCTCTGTTCTCCATATGTGCTACACCATCTCTGTTGCCTGTAGTCATTTACTAATTAGAACTTGGCCACGCAACTTTAAACATTACGAGAGTCAAGAAGACGCAAGTAAGTCGTATAAATTACAAGTCAAGATTGCTTATAGTTATTAGTGACACCATTTTATAGGACTTGATCAATATTAGGTACTTTGTTTATCTTCACTCTTCAGTATCAATCATTCAGTGAACAAAGATAATTCAGTGCAAGTTCAATTTTTGGCCTTTTGTCAGCATTCGAGGAGAGGAAAAACAACGAGATGAGGTTTCTTTGTGTTCAAGGTAATTGCAATACGTTGCGGTGGAGAAGAAAATGGCAGGATTACCACGGTGAGAAAATCCGTCGATCACCATGAAACAATGGCAATCAAATGACAAAATCAATAGCACCTAACGTTCTCCCTTTGATTATTATCTAAAACAGTAATGCAGAGGCAGAATATCCATTAGGTGCAAGATATCTTACTGTCAATTGGAGGCCTTCCGTAATTTCGCTGCAAAGCTTCAAAGAAGGAATTGTCTCTTTGATCTTTCATCACTAATGGAGAGGAGAGAGAGAAAAAGTCGAATCAAGAGACAGATAAATATGATGTATTTTGCAGAGGGTGAAAGAATAGCAATACGTTGATCAAAAATGGCATTTCGATAGTTTGGTGCCAAACCGACTAGTAGCAACTGAACTGCTTCTGAATCTCTCGTCGTAGGTTTTTTTGCTACATCCAGATTCTGAGTATCTAGCAGGATACCTGCAAGCTTTAATACAAGAAAACAGTGAGATCATATCCCCAGAAAATACGGTCCTTATTGATTGTCGTAGTTTACCAAAAGTTTTTTCAGATCCGGAGTTTGAAGCATATCATACGCCTCTTCACAATAATTATCTGTCAGACTAGTGCACACCGATCCGACCTGCATCGAGAGAACGTAACGAAGCCATGGAGTTTTGAGTTAACCATGTTTCAACATTGTCCAAGCTATTCCAGAAATGACAATATATTCAGGTTTGAAGTCTCCTATACATGTACTGACCTCTCCATTAGTTCCGAGGATCTCTTGCCCAACCACAAGGATTGTCAAATGCCCAGTTATAACTAGACTTTCCAAATCCACCTGAAATTCACTGTTAGTTCAGAAGTTCTATTTGTGCTGTCCAAGTTTTTTCAAGTGAATACGTCCCAAAAGGAAAGAAGAAAGAAAAAGAAATTTGTAATTGTAACAGATTTCTTCAAACAAGTTAGAGAGAATTGGAGTGGAGAACTCTGTGACAGCACCTCGTCGGCAAAGAGCAAGGACTTGACGTCGAGGCCTACATGATGAAATAGCCAAGCAGCTTGTCTTTGTTTCCACATTTTGGATCTCTTTATGTTCATCACAGGCACCACAACATGCCCCTCTTCCTCTCCCTCACACTTTTCTTTCTTCTTCATGAATTTGTTCTCCAACCACCATGCATAGCATATTGCTGCTACCATTGAACTAGTACCTGCATTTGTCGCCATTAATCTTTCACATCATAAAACATTCACGACTTAAATGTTATGTTTGATGTTTAAAGTGTACTTAACTATTTGAAGGAGCAGGAAGGATGATTTTGGCCTTGGTCTGAACCTTTCTATTTATTATACTTTCCATCTTTGTTCTTTGCTCCTTAAGGAAAGCATTAAGGCTGAGGCGCCTCGTGCCATCTCCTTCCTTCTGCGCCCCATTTGCATCAATGTTTGGCTCAATTTTCTCCATTGAACACGTTGACTTTGATATGGACCTCCGATGAGTTGACTCGACCAAGTTTTTCGGTGGAGAGAGCAACTCGGTATCTGCCCTGAAACTTCTACGTGAAGGGACTGAGATTCCCTGAGAGGTAACTGATGAGGGAGTATCCGTTTGGAAGCGGGACTTCCGGTGAATTGACTGTCTCGGAGGCAAAGGTGGCGCCGTCGGATCGTTGAATAGGTCGTTTCCACGGTGAGGGTTGACGGGATCGGGTGGCAATGTGGGAATGGAGGGGTTGAGGACATGGGAGATACAGTTCTGAACCTGTGCCACATGAAATGGCTCGGAGGGAGAGTTGGTGGTGACGTCTACTGATTTGTTACGATTGTGATTCATTGATTTTGTTAGTATTTCTTCACTGAATCCTTCCTGAGCTCTGTGCCTGTAGATGAAAATAGAAAAACATTTGGCTTCTATTCGACTTCAGAAATCAAGCTACAAGTATATATGCTCAACGACCAATGAGTCTGACATTGGTAATAGTGAAGTGCAACAAGTTGAGACCAATTTCAATCCTTCATTGAAGAGGAAAGGGAAACGAACCTTCTTGCAGATCTGGACAAATGTTCTCTTCGGTCAATGGAGGAGGTGGAAAGCCTGGCCTGAGCCCCACCGATGAATTTGGGTGATCCCACAAGCCTAGCTGGAGACATATCCCCTCGAGCAGGGGAGGAGGACACCATGCGTCTGGCCTCGTCGAGCCATTCCTGAGTCAATCTGCTGCTGTTGCTCCGCGTGTTTAGATCGAAAACATCGTCATTGCCATCCAAAGTATTGGCAGCAGTCAAGTTATTGGGTTTCGACGTCCCAAAGAACATGTCGTTCATGAAATCAGTGAGGTCAGCTACATGCTCGGCTCTCAAGCTTCTTCTGGGCTCTGCGAACTTCTTTTGGTTTAGTATAGACCCTTCTCTTGATGATATTGACTCCCTGTTAATCCTCATCTCCATCATGGCTATGGCTGGCTCCCAAGAAACAATCTTGATTTGGTTACGGAAATTGTGCACTCACCATTTCTCTATTTTATATGATTTCCTCCTATGTAATATAAACCATTAAATGGAACTTACGTACAGATTGCAAATACTATAGACTCCATAGCCGCGAAAAGAATGTAGGCCGGCATCTTAGGTGTTTATACTGTCGTTTACTACTCGAGGACCCTTGTGCAACGTATGGAATCCATTGACAAGCTCAAAACAATATTAATATTTCTATCCAATGCACTGTATTTTGTCTCTTGTTTCCTTTGTTTTGTTGAAAACATGACACACCGCTTATATCGATTTGCTGCAGTTTTGTGTGTGTGTGTGTGTGTGACTATAATTAGCAAGCCTTCTTAAATCACTGTCTCGGTGCTGGCTTTGGCCGGGGCATCCAACGAAAGACCAATCAGAAAATGTATTTTAAGCTATAGTAAGTTTGGATAACGACCATCCATTGCTTCTATGAAAAATTCGAACTTGGAACAGGTCATATCCAACGTCCCTCCAAAGTTTCTGCCTTAAATAATTACTTCAAAAGTTTAATAAAAATAAAATGCTGAATCCAACAGAAGATCCAACCTAAAGAGTTTCTGTTCGAAAGAACACAGTATACCTATGCCAGGGTGACCTTTTCTAAACCTGTTGTCCTGGGAGCACAAAGCATTCACATGCAGCAAGAGAGTAACACAGAATATCAAACTTTCTCCTCCATATTCAAAGGGCATTGCTAGAGAGTTGTGGTATTGGCAGTTTCAAATTATTTCAGTTCATTAATTACACTTGTTGAAAGTTTGCTGCATCTTTGTTAAAATTTAACTTTAATCTTAGCATGGTATTTAAACAATTCTTTATAAGAATTGATTTTGATTAAATACTCAGACAGAGATAATCATTAAATATAATAAATAATTTTCACTAATTCTGTGTGATTTTTTATAAAGGCCCATCAAAAAGTTTTGGGCTAAAACTGTCATACTAGCAATAAAATAGCCCATCATTTCAACAATGTGTTGCACAAACATTAGAATTAATAATTTTATTTATTTAAAAGTCATGTTCATAATGTACCTGACTTATTTAAATACTAAAAAAATGTTGAATTCAATTTTAAATTTTGATGAAACTTTTAAGGACTAAAATGGACTTATTATTATTAGTTTACATTATGTCCTTAAATTTGTAAGTGTAAACATAAATATTGATCCTTTTTATTCTTTAAAATGTGACATCAAGTATAATTTTGAAAACAATAACTCTATCAATATAAGTTGAGTTTATATAAATGATAAAAAAATTTGTATTGATAAATGAAAGAACAATATGAACAAAATTATTTTATTTCTTAACAAATACATAGGTATTTTGGATTTATTACATGTTTAGTTTAATTTTTAAAATCACTATTTTTAACAATTCTTAGAATAAAAATAATATTTAATAGATAAATTTTGTAAATTAATTTTTATAAACATAAATTAAAAAGTTGTCTCATTTTGACTAATAAAAATTTCATAAAATTTTAATAATAAAATCAAATTGTTAACTATTAATTTCTAATTCCATGACTCATTTGAAAGTTAATTTTATTAATAAATAGAGTAATCTCAATTAAGCATATTTCATCGAAAGAACCTTGTGGGATTGATATGATGGATATATATGACTATATTTTTTATAGCGAACTCTAAGCACACAGATATAAGTTATGCCATGGAATGAAAGACAATTAATATATTATATAGTAATGGTTTTATTTTATTTTAAAAATAAATAATTAATAATTTTTCTGATAAAAATTTCTAGCTCCGCCCAGTAAATGTGTGATAGACTCCTTTTTTATGCTTCATATGGGAAAGAAAACAAATATCACAAATCCTTATGTTAAAATATTTTTCCCTTCGATGTCAACAATGACTATTCACAAAAGTGAATTAGAAATGTAACCAAAATGGATGCACCCATATGTTTGAAAAACCCTGTAGTGGAAAAAAGGAATAATTATTCCTAAAGTGCCTAATCTTTTGAAACTTTTTGAATTCAATATTCAAGTTTTTAAAATTTTCAATTGAGTGATCAATTTTTTAAATTATTAACATTTTAGTTCAAAACTTTAAATCGATAGTAATTTATTAATTTGACTAATGAAATATTTGCAGTTCATGACATGTAGATATCCATCTAAAGTAGTGGTAATATTTAGACTGAAATAAAATTTTCTAGGTGAACATCTATATATCACGAATAACAAAAATTATATTAACTAAATCAACAAATTATTGAAGAAACTAATATTTTGAACTTTATTATTCACTACAACAAGAAGGGCAATTACTGACGGAAACATCCGAGATGCCATCGGTAACTACATTTACCGACGGAACAGTGCGACAGAGATTGACATCGGCAGGGATACGGTTGGTATATGTTACCGACATTTTTGTCTTACCATCGGTAATATATTACCGAGGGAATAGAAACATCATCGGTATAGCTGGTAGTAATTTACCGTAGTAATTTACCGACGGAACCGTCGGAATATATTTCTACCCTTGCCGACAGTTTTCGTTTTTCGTCGGTAATTACAACCCTTCATCAAATATACCCTTGATTGCTTAATCCAAAGGTGGAAGCTGTTAGATCGCTGAAGTCACATTTAATTCTTTGTAAATGTCTTGTTGAATGACAATTTTCCAAAAATCTGGTTGTGAAATTTGATTTCAATTTGAACAATTATAAATTATCATTACATAAGTTTTGAAATTTTGAACCCATGGAATTTATTTTAAAAGAAAGTTAAATGATCATAAAAAGAAAAAAATCTTTTCTAACTGATAATTAAAACATTAAATAGTACATAAATGAATACCAAATTAATGACAACAACAATCTTATTTTCCTAATGAGCGTGACTGATGTGAGTCCCTATCCCTCAATCTCATTTGGTCCATGTCATTTTTTAGCTTACTTATTACCTCCACCAACGTTTGAACTGTGGACTCAAGCTGATTGATACATCGCATTGTCGGCTCTGAACTAGATTCTGCTGTTGTCAACATAGAAGAGGAGTGCAAATAAAATTTGTTGGCACATGAGCCTAGGCTAAAGATCCTTCCCCGATTGTCCTTACCACCCACTGCATCAAAATATACCTGGGTCTCATCAACAGGTTGTTCATCCTGCGAATGTTGCCCAATTGTTTGTTATATTTGGTCCTATTAGGAGGCAATGCTTATATTATAATTAGTAAGTGATAATTATTAAGATTGAATATTAAACTATG
>JANPWT010000006.1:40074825-40085718 GCA_024678245.1 Erythroxylum densum
CAGTTCATCACGGAAGAAAGGACTCACTGAGCCAGGATCACTAACTAATACTAATAGAATAGAAAATATAATAAATATCCATCGGTAAACTATAGATTTCTTGTAGTGTATGGCTCATTTGCTTACAATAATAGCATTGGATAGTATTTTTAACTACTTTTGTTCATATGATTGACCTCTTCATCTGTAACCGCCACAACCTTCATTATGAAATCCATCTTTGCCTTTGCCTTTGCCTCTTTAATTTTCTAACCTTCCATTGTATGAAGACTTCCCCTTCACTTGAAAGGCTTTCTCCTTAGCATTTTTCTTAAAACTTACTTAATTTTTCTTTATAAGCTAGCAAAGAATTCATTAATTCAACAACGGCGTAAGTAGTTAAATCTTTAGATTCTTTAATTAAGCAACCAAATATTCAAACTTTAAAAATTGTCTCCTCAAAATATTGCTCACAATAATTTCATTAATGACACTTTCACCATATGTTTTCATGTGATTAGTAATTGTAGCCACTCTAAACAAATAAAATTACACACATTCATTACTTTTCATCAGTAATGTTCCAAAAATCGTAAAAGAGACTTTGTAATTTGACAATAACTACCTTTTTCTCAACCAAATATTTTTACTTCAAAACTTCTCATGCCTGAGTGAAAGTGTTTGCTATTATAATTCGAAGAAAAATTTCATCTTCCAAGGCTTGTTAAAATAAAGCCTTTGCATCCTTCTTCTAATTTTGTCTTAGTTATTATTCTTGCTCATCTGAATCTTCAAACCTATTCTCCACCAAATTCCACAAATAATGAGACTTGAAAAAGGTCGTCACTTTTAGACTCCAAAAATAGTAGCTAACTCCTTTAACTTGTGACATTGTTCATTTCCATCTTGAATCAAAATTTTCTCTCACTTTATATTTCTCTTAGTTACCCAATGTTTTTTCTTTTGTATTTGGCTTACTCTCTCTTTAGCTTTACCTCACTTTACCAATCTTCAATCCATGTTATTATGGTTTAACCAGCCAACTACCTCCAGAACTTGTGACATAAATACCTTCTTCACTATCCTTTCTGTAAATGTTTATAACCTGTAGATTGAAAGAAACATGCACACCTTTAAAGATGAAGCCTTGGATGAAGGGAATTTCTCTACACGAGTGATCTTTCAAGTTATAGAACACCTCAGTTCAAACATTAAGAGAAGGTAAAATGTCTGTGTATCCTTTTATTTCTAATGATTTGTCTGTAAGTGGTGCCTCTAGGTTCAGGTTCTAGTCAAGAAGGACAATCCCATACCATGCTACAAAAGGATCACCATAGGATGAAGGGCAAGCCCCACACTCCACCAAATTTTGATAATGGATCTAGGTTACTAAAGCTACAAGGGGAATACAAGTCCCCTCTCCCACGGATCTTGCTTGTTAATAAGGAAGATCATTTTGGACTCCATAATAAAGAATCTAAAATGAAAGGTTCAGGACAAGCTACAGCAAGGAAGTCACCAGATTCAAGGAATGTTTCAACCTTAAGCATTAGTCTTGGAATAGGAGATTCACTACTCCATTGTCTGGTTCTTAAAATCTGGAAGTTCAATACAGGTTTCACCAAGAAAGGTAGGGTGAGATTTCAAGAAACACTTGACAAAGGGGAACATAGAAGCAAGGGGAAACGACTCTATTTCATCACCATTGATATCCTACGCAAAGAAGATCTCCCATTGTTTGATGAACAAAGCTAAGATTCTCCAACTTATGAGGTGAAGGCTTGAAGTTATGGCTTTGTAAAAGAAGACCTCTATTTTAATTTATGTTTGAGAATGTTGTATGATATGGCTGTGTTAATGGTAAGATGATCTCTTGCCATAAGATCATCTTGGCGGTTAGATTAGTCTAGGCTTGATATTGTGTTGTCTTGTAGTCATAGGAGACATTTGTAGGTTTCCTCATGCTCTAACACAGTTTTTTCCATTTCTGGTTTAGAAAAGAGATGAGCCTCATGGGCAATCTCTAGCCTTGTACATAACTTTACTTATTTATATAGTTTTCTGATTTACCAAAAAAAAAAGGCTACATACTTGCTTTTCTTTTCTTTCTCTCTCTTTATTTCATATGATATGATACCCAAAGTTATTGAAAAGTGAAAGGAGAAAAGTAAAAAGGGATAAACTTTTTTCTATAATCTTAATTTTACTAATTCATTTCACAAAATAGGTAGAAACAGAGCATAACCCACTTCGTACACAATGCTAACAGAAAGTATCCCACTAAGACATATGCTAATTTGACCAAGTAAATTTAATAATAATTAACATGCCACTAATCCTACTAAAGCTGAAAAATAGGAACTGAAACTGTCCACTAAGCTTAATTAACTATTCAACAAGGATAACTCTATTAAGTAAGGTACAATCTCCCTATTTTTCTATCTTAAAGGATTCCCATACTAAGAATTTTCTTTCTTTTAAATATTGTACTTCAATCTATTAACTTTAAACATATTTTCAACAATAATAGGTATGTCATCAACATACAATAATCAATGAGTTAACGGTACATCATAATAAACGTATATATCATACTTATTACGAGAGTAGTCTTAACCAATCATAAATGATTCAAAATTTTTCTATCATTATCTGTATGGGTGTTTTAACTTGTATAGATACTTTTTCAATAGGCAAACATTGTCTTCTTTCCTTTCAATATCAAAGCCTTTAAGTTACTATATATGAACTTGTTCTTTAAGTTCATAATGTAGAAAAGTTATTTGAGCATCCATCTATTACAACTTAAGATCATACATGGCAACAAGAGCAAGTAAAACATGAATAAACTTTTATTTTACAAGAGAAAATATATCATTAAAGTCAACTTCCTTTGCTTGGCTACAAACTTATAACTTATTGGACCTCATAACTTGAAATGATTGTTTTCTTTAGTAGTAGTTTTACTAGCTTCTAAGTGTCATTTTCTTCAAAGGACTCAATCTCCTCATGCATAGCAATTAGCCGCTTAACAAAATCATTATAAGAAATAACTTCAAAATAGTTGAAAGTTCGCCAATAGTATTAGTTTCTTGCACCACTACTAAGGCATATATATGCTACCAAATTAGTCTAAACAATCCTTTGTACCCTCCTTCATTTCCTTTTATATATATATGCTTAGTTATGTTGTATTAATCATTTTATGGTGTATTTCTCTTCCTCTTCCTCCTAATCTTCGTCATCTTTAAAGATAACAACTCGGGTTTGATCTAAGTTCAAGATGAGGTTATAATGAAGAATTTGATTGATTGCTCTCTAATTCCACCTTCTTTGAAGAATTCTCTTAATATGTATTAGAGGAATTAACATTTAACTTTTTGTATGAAATATAAAAATTTTAAGGTTAATTACTTAAAAAATCCTAAACTTTACAAAATTTTGTAATTATAGCTCGAACTTTAAAAAGTGGCAATTAAATGTCTAAACTTTCAATTTTTTCAAATGTAACCCAACATTAGTGTCTTCATTATCGAAGTTGACGTTGCTAACGTAGGATGTCATGTGTCTTGTCAAATCCTCATCGAATTTTAATAATAAATTAAATTTAAAAATAAAAAAACTATAACCTGCCCTTCTCCCCTCTTCTACCACCCACCTAAAAACCCTATGTTAATTTATTTTTATCTTGTTGAGGTTGATTTTAACGGTGTATTTAAAGTCTCTCTTCTTCATCACTCACTCCCTCCAAACACACTCCCAATTTTCTTTCATTTGAAAATTTTCCATTTTCTTTTTACTTAGTAACATACTTTCTCTCTCTAAAAAGTTTTCAACCTATAGTGTGTATCAAAATTTTCACTAATCCTATACAACCCATAGTGAAATAGGTGGTGTCAAAACCACTACAACAACAATAACAATCGTTACTTTGCCTCTTTATTATAAGGTACTCCATGAATAATATGTTAATTAACCACAACAAAAGTCCCAACTTATGTGGGATGTGGAGGGCTGTGGACGGCCACCGAAGAAAACTAAGCCAAATCTCCAATAAGTGGTGCTTTGAGAGGGAAAGATAGACTACCAAAGATGCAATCAGTGACAACGCTAGTTACTTTTAAAATGAAGTGATGTAGACAAAGAGAGTAGAGAAAGAAGAGGGACTTAGACTTTTGTAACTATTAATTTATTTTAATTGTTGTTTAATTTAATTTAATAATAATTAATTACAATTTACAAAATTATGATATATAAATCTATAACACCTGGCATCTTACGTGTCATTAAGCACATTTGACATGGCTTGTTACATCAGCTTTGTTAACGGAGATACTATCGTCAAGCTATATTTGAGAAAAATTGAAAGTTCAAGTATTTAATTATCACTTTTTAAAGTTTAGGCAATATTTAAAATTTCGAAAATTTTTAAGTTTTTAATCAACCCAAAATTTTATAAAAAGTAATATTTATATTAGTTATAATTTTCTATAGATTTAGATAAGGAAATCACAACCTATATCCGTTTTTACCTGATTTATATTCAAGAAATATAGACGTTTTAATCTTAAGTTTGCTTTATCATATTTTATATGTATATATGCAAGATAACCAAATATATGTAAATCATTAGTAATTAGTATTTTTATCAGATTATACCTCTTTATGAGTCTTAAAATTAAAAAATGTGTGAAGAGAGTAACTTATCATATGACATGATGTTGATAATGCCCCAATCTAGAAATCTTAGATAATTAAAGTTTGATAACATGTAATGCCCTCTCTCCATAAGTATTATTCATATGCTTAGTGATATAGTGCACAATACCTATCACTCAGCAAAACTATTTTATGAGGAGTTTTTACAACTGTACAATATGTGGCTACACTATGAATTTTACTAATTCATTAAATTATCCTCTATAAAATTTTCAATTATTACAAATTTTAAACCGCTTAATTCTTTTTTAATTTGATTATCAATTAGAGCATTCTATTGCTTAAGTTTTACAAAAACATAAATTTTATATCTGAGAAATTAGATTCATAAATACCTAGAGTAGTCATTAATAAAGGTAACCACGTCCCAGGCTCCACCTCTTGAAGGAACTTGAGCAGTTCCCTGAAGATTTGAATGAATATAGTCAAGAGGACGCTTGGTTATTCAACTTTTAGAATTGGATTTCCACCAGTATAGCTATACCATTGGCATCAGAGCAGTCAAGGATTAGGAATTAGATTCCTTTTCAACTTTGAACGTGTCGGTAATGCAACACATAATGTAAGAGGATGCTGCGAAAGAAGAAGATTCCCAATAAGAACAACATTTTTAGATAAAATGAAAACTAAGGTATTAGAGAATAGAAGTGGGTGGAGTGACAATAACATAAAACTCGTTGCATTAAATAACAAAGTTATGCATATTTTTTTGTGTGGTCTTGATGTAAATGAATTCAATATTGTCTATCAGTGAAACTATCCATGAGATATGACACATACTTGAAATCATATAAAAGGGCACTACTCAACTAGAAAATGCAAATTGAGCTTATTAGTGCATCAAAATAAGATTTTGACATGAAGAAAATGAATCTATTTCTAAGATGTATAATATATCGCTTGCTTTACTTATATCATTAACACTCTTAATGGCATATGTTTGGTTGAGTGGAATAGCTATTCTATTATTAAGAATAATCATTATGTTCCTCATCTATTCTATTCTTTAAAGGAGAAGATCGACAAGCAATTAAAGAAGAAAAACAAAACCAAATGTTACATTGGATGACATTACTAGTTTTAGGAGTCCAAAAATATTGTGATAAATATGATTTATGGCCAATAATAACGAGATACTCTCTTCCTCAAATTTTATCCTAATAATGATATTATGATATTGGCTTTGGCTTTCAGATGATGAATTAGTTGAATGTCTAGAAGTGGTGAGATTAAGAAGGAAGAACTTATCTTTTAAGCATAAAGATAATTTAAAGCTATTAGATGCATGTGTGATTGAGAATGAAAAATTAAATGATATACATAGTATGGTAGAGAGTATTATCATATAAAATATACTTAACTATAATTCATCAATGTAAGCGAGGAAGGTTTTCAATTCAATGATTATGAATTGCTCAAATTAAACATCTTCAGATACACGTTGTGAAAGTTTCTTTTAACACTGAATAAAATTTATAGAGTTGCTCTTTACTCATAACAAAGTTAGGTAATCGGCTAAAATAAATTTAGAATTTTTCCCTATAATAAAAAATGTTGTATAGATAATTTTTCCACTCATTAAAAAAAATCCTCAGTAAAACTTAACAAATAGACAAAATTATTATTATTATATAATCATTTCATGTCAATTTATCATAATCATTCATTAAGTTGAGAAATAAAATAAAGATACACATTGTTCACCTCTCACTCATATAACTCGGTAATCAATAGTTTAATTCATCATAAACGTTTTCTTAATCTCCAAGACCTCAGATTACACCAGTCCTTAGACGTAGGCTATAGATGGTAAAAATGTTTATGGCTTGGTTCTTTTAAGGTAATACAGACCTAACCTCTTCACCTTTTACCGGTATTAAGTTTCAATGGAATGGCCGCTCACAAAATTTTCCTTGTTTAAGTATCTCAGGTAAATATTACTAGACATATATGCTCCCTTGATCGGCACAATCGTTGTGAGATTAGCCTCGACAAGCTTGGCAATTAGAATCCATTGACGAGCAAAACTCTGGAGTCGGGCATTAACATTGCTATTCATTTAACAAGTTGAATAAAATTAATACGTTCTTTCCTCGCAGTAAATTCTCTATTAGGTCGAGTCGAGGTTAGCGAAATTAGCAGCATATCAAAGTCGTGGCTGGTGACAAGGAACTATTTACACGGGCCTGGACATCCTCGTATGATTAGCTGAATACATGTGCCCTCCTCAGATTGACGATCATCACGATGCCAACACAATTTGGTTAAGGGCTGAAATCTTAGCCTCGTCACTCCTTAATGTCGCCAGTTTCATCTCCTAAGGCGGTCCCTTGTGAAAAAAGGATGCCTGAGAGATTCTCGAGCTGTTAGCCTATCCGAAGGATCATACCTGAGCAACCCTTGAAGGAGATGTATCAGGTCTCCCGCTGAATGGTCCACATGCTGCATTATCAGATTCTGCAAGAATGGTAATCATCAATTGAAGTACTGAAGCAAAATGGCAATCAGTTACACAGCCTCGCATCAAACTAGGGATACCTGAAGTCGAGGCAGCTTGAGAACTGCCTTTATACTATCTCTTGAAGTGGCACCTTCTGGCCAATCAAGTCTACCCCTTCGTAGATACTTTTCAGCATGTCGACTGACAGTAGGAGATTTAAGATTTCAGAAAATGCAAGCGACGTCTTGCTTTGTTTTTAATAGTAATGCGAACAATAGTAATGTGAACAACTCAAAGTTCAACTTACTCCACTTTCTTCAACATGTGCTGAGGTAGAGGACCAAGCACCCGCTCCATCATTGCAAGATGCTCAAGATTCTCATGAGTCTGAAATAGGGCCTCCCCCTGTTCAACAGTTTCAAAGTTGCATCAAGGTTTGCAAAAACCCAGTTGAAGTTTTGCAAAAGCCACAAGTTAATAATGCTACAGCATACCGTGCATAACTCAACTAAGATACATCCAACACTCCAAACATCACAAGGGTAACTCCAGCCGAGTCCTACAAGATTGGGGTAAATTACTATCCTCCTAAAGTAACAATTTAAAGCCACATCCATCACCAAATATTTACCAAGAATGACCTCTGGGGCACGATAATGTCGTGTTGATACAATGTAGTTCTGATCTTGTCTTTCATATGTGGTACTACCAAAATCAATCACCTTGACAGCACTTGATTTTGGGACCCTTTTAAAATAAGAACTATCCCTAGGTGATCGGGAAGAATTCTAAATAGAGCAAAGGAAAAGGAAGATAACTGTTACTCACAAAGCTTTACAATGGAGCATCAACAATACATGAGCTAAAACAAAATTTGTCACCTTGTAATCAGGAACCTTCACGTAGTCTGGAGAAACTAAAAGAATATTCTCGGGCTTCAAATCAGTATGAATCAAGTGCAGCTCATGCATAACTGCAAGGTTTGACAAGTCTAAATAAGTCAAAACCAAAGAAGAACAATAGGGCAAGAGCATATCTAAATTCAACGGTAATACAAGGAAATTTTGAAAATTTTAAATCCACAAGAATACAAAGTTTGGATATACATGTGCTAAAATTATTTTTACAGATTAAGAATATGTAGATTACCTATTTTAAATGAGTTGTGAACAAAAGAATAAGAACACAAAATAATAACATATAAGATGCATAGAAAGAAACTAGCTAAAGTAATTACTACACACATGCTACACATTCCAACAGTTGTCTGCCAATCTCACGGACAAGATCAATGGGAAATGAGCGATAATTGTTTTTGCGAAGAAAATCGTATAAGCTTGGTCCAAGCTTCTCAAATACCTGTTAAAACCATTTACATTCACCCACAAGTCTTAATCCCCAAATTATTTGTGAATTGGGGAAATTAATTTATTACAAATTAACCATATACTTACAATACAGATATGGTTACGATAGTCAAACCAGTTCCGTATTTGCACACAACTGCAAGGAATAAACCCATTTAACCATTGACCAAAAGTTCTGGAAGCAGCTTACAATGCCAGAAACATGAAGACATGAGAAGATATCAAGAGACGCCACTTACCGATTCCCCCCTTTGTCATGTTTACCAAGTTGTTGCAGAACTTCAATCTCTATCATAGCAGCATCACGATATTTCTTAATCCCACGAACAATTTTGATAGCAACCATTTCCTTTCTCTCTCTGTCCCAACATTCTAAAACTTGGCCAAAGGTGCCTATACATGCAAAAAAGGATATGTGACAAATGGTGCCTGAAGAACGTGAATTCACAAACTGCGATTAGCCTTCAATTCAACAGATTTTGATACCTTCACCCATTTTGCTGTGAATCTTATCTGCAAACATGTAAAAGACACCAAAAGAAGAATAAAATCGGTTAGCAAATACATAAAATGATTGAAAAAGATGAGCAATAATATAGGATAACCTCCTAGCATAGTATGGTCAGAATCATGGACCAACAAATTATAATAAATTTGAGACAAGTCACTCTAAAAAAAACAAGGACCAATATCTAGTGCAGCCAAATTTAATAATTTGATTTCAATGCAAAAATTAATTGCCAATTTGGACAAAAAACCCACTTACAACAAATAAGTTGCGAGAAAATAACTTTTAAAGGTCATAAAATAGATCTGGAACCGAGAGACTTGTACAAAAACCTAGAACTTATTAGAAGATATGGATGGTATAGTGAAATTACAGCGAGAAGTTAAATTTTCGCCAAGAGCAAACATGTAATGGCCATCCTTGTCATCTTCCCGCCATGGCGGAGAACCATTTCGATCCACTCCTTTTACAAATAGAGAATTAGAGGTAGTATTGTCTGAGGTTGCTCCTGAAGGTGCATAGCTGGCTACAGTCCCAACCTCTTGTCCACAAAATATTCCTACCTGAGCCTACACACAGCCACCATTCATGTACCACTCAAGATATTATACAAGAACTTTTCACCTAATACCATCTTACCCCCGGGAAATTCCCATCATTGCAAGATCCACTCAACAGATAACTATATGATAAGCAAACCTGACAGCAGGCACCAAAATCATACATCTTTTTTCACACATCATCTTAATCGAAGTTCTTGAAAAAAATTTCGACCCAAAACAACAGCCTACCCCTGATGTAATTAAATCAAATCAAACAACAAAATTGACCATATGACAAGTTAAGAAATATGAAATCTATAACAATCCATCCACGATCCACCAAGATCTAAGCAAAATCCATCAGTTATCAAACCCTAAACTTACACCCAGCATAAAAAGATTAGATTAAGCCATGCACAACTAAATTAAGAAAACATAGGCAACAAACCGCTGATTGATCAAATAAACGGCTACATCTAGACGAAATCATGAGATCTATGAAATCAAAACAAAAAGGGGTTAAATTAAGAACAGATAAAGGATCAGAGGAAAAAAGA
Source organism: Erythroxylum densum (assembly GCA_024678245.1). NCBI lineage: Eukaryota > Viridiplantae > Streptophyta > Magnoliopsida > Malpighiales > Erythroxylaceae > Erythroxylum > Erythroxylum densum. Next base: position 40,084,938 of record JANPWT010000006.1, read on the forward strand.
TAATACCTTTGGGACCTGAGGCACGTCCCAACCCAAACGCGCCCTCTTTCTGGGGCGGCGATCAAGATTCGCGATGGGAAACTCCGTCACGCGCTCCATCTCCATGATCAGAAGCTATATCGTATAGAGTAACGAGGGAAAACTGGGGATCTTAAGGTGGTGAGGGGCGGAGAGGCAAAGCGAACCCTAATTTTAATCTGGATGGCAAGGCGGTTGGGGGGAGATCTGGCCACCCACGTGTCTTGATCTAAGCCGTCAGTTTGACCGAGACACGCAGCCATTGGTTTCCCACAGCTTTTGGGCAAGTGGATAAGTTAGACTAGGGTTGGATTTTAACCCTGGTTGAGTTAACATTTTCTGCTACAGTTCAAGACAAAAGCTTCAGGCGTGCTCGTGATTCACGCGCTGAAGCCTAAGGATGTAACATTTTCTGAATAGGAGGAAAATAGAAGCCGAATAACGTATCGGTATCTATATTAGTTTATTTATGTTACTGTATTAATATTGATTAATATTGGGTATTATTTTAAGTCATTTTTAAAATTTTATAAAATATTCTTTAAATTTTTTAAAATTGTCAATTAGTTCTTAAATATATCGTGTTGTAAAATTTATAATTTTATATTAATTATGTCTCAAAAATCATAATAATATAATTTTGAAATAACAACAATTTATTTATTTTTATTAATATTATTTTTCACATATAAATAATAATTACAATTAATATGAAAAATATCACTTTAATCATCTTGCAAATATAAAATTTAAAATAATATAA
>JANPWT010000006.1:40168784-40179811 GCA_024678245.1 Erythroxylum densum
ATTCCACATGTGGTAGCCTATACATCAAGCTTATCTAAGCTATTATGCAAGAATCCACCTCTTTGGGATATGGAACAGACAAAAGCTGTCAATTATCTAAAGAACATCTATCAGCACCTTTCTCCTATAAGGCTATCCAATATTCAAACTCTGACAGTTGTCAAACATACCACTGAGAAAACTGGAACTTTGTCCACACAACTACGACAACATCCACCTTGGCTACCAGATACTTTTCTTGTCTATAAGTATCCTTCTTCACTTTAGAAAAATCACAAAAAGATTTGCATTACTTCTTTTAAACCTTCTTATTTCACTAGCATGGATAGCAACATTTTTGCTCTCACAAAGAAAGCTTTTTCGCCTTTTGTTAGGCCTCCTCGTAGTTTATTCTATTACTTGCATCTCTTTCTGTTTTAACATAATTCTAATGGCACTCCTTTCATGTTCAACATCAAAGCACCTTACCAGAATGTGATTCTATTGCAAGAACCTTTAACTGAAAACACATTATGGTATCTTTGGGCATTGTCTGCCTTATATGCATATGCTTTTACAATCTCTCCTCTACAGATGTACCAGCATCTCTGTAATCTAGATAATGGCAATTCATTTTTTTGGACATTCTTGGAATGGTTCTAACCTCTAAGCCTATGGAAGCAGCAGTTTGGCATTATCATTAACCAACATTGTCTTTGGTCTGCTCCAGCAAGACGAAACAATACACAATGTTTTTTTTATTGTGCATCGTCCTTACAGAGAAAATGCTACTGGAGTTCTCTATACTGAACAGCATGTCCAGTTTTGGCATATAGCCTTATACTAGCCACGACATAAAGAGAATGTGTTGAACTCTTTAAGAAGACAACTTAAGGAGTTTAATCATTTTTCAGAACTTCTAGAATTAACTACATCTCTTAGACCACCTATTGGAGAATTCATGCCTGGTGAACCAGAAGCACCAGAAGTTAACATTCCTGGTCCTAATAGTCCTGAATACTCAAATTCAGGAGAAGATGAAGAGACAAATATCTCACACCTAGCAGGACAATCTCAACCGTCCAACTCTGTTTTCCAAGATGCTCAGGATCCCAATGACCATACTGATAGCATTGATGAAGACAAGTTAGATCTCTTCCTGCACAAGTTATACATGGCAGAACTTCGTCGCATAAAAGGAAAAAGACCTCATCAAACGGATTCTGACGAGTCAAGTGATCCAGACTCCCCATCCAATTTGCAAAACTAGCACTCACCAAGTCGCCATCAATAATTTCTTGCATGCTTTGGATCAATAATGTGAGATAAAGATAGGGAATCTTGCTTTACACCTGTAAAGTAAGAAGAGACAACCACCATGATGATATATGGGTTCCACAAATCACTTCAACATCATGAAGATTCCATCTGATCATCTTTTCTCTTTCACTTTTTGTAAAGTAGTACTGTTTACTACTATTTGTTTTTAGAAAGTTAGTTACTTTCGGTGAAAGATAGCTTTACTTTTGTAAAAGTAGATTCCTTAGAGATAAGATAGAATAGCTTTTGTTAAAGCTGTATAATTATGTCTCTAGGTTAGTTTACATTTCTATCCTTCACTTTGCTTATTTAAGTAAGCTTCGTCTTAGTTTGTAACAAAGAGGTTTTGTAAGTTTAAGAGGTTTTTTAAGTTTTGATATATTGGAAAATGAAGAGTTCTTTCTTCAAAAAATAGTGTCTCTTCTTTGAAACCTTGTTACCTCCTCCTTTGAGTGGAAAGATTGCAGAGATAAATATGCTCTACACTTGCCTTGTAAAAGGATCTTGTGTATCATAACATCTATGACAGTCTGGAAACACTGTTAGCTTCTAAATTCCGCCGTCTTGAGTCAGAAGCATTAACGGAGAATGAAGAGTAAAAGTGTGTGAGTGAAGTAGAGTTCTTAAAAGGTATGAGCAGTAAGGCCCGTGTAGCCAAGTGAGGGCGTTGAGGGGTGTAAGTCTCCGATATCTAGAACAGCTACATAGTGATACACACTTCCAATATGACTTTGGTTAGTTGATGTCTTCAAGTAGTGAATGGTTTAGAGGAAGAAGCGTTAGCCACTAAGGTTTGTCAATTTTATGTTTCATTATCATTTCAGAATCTATTTCTTAAAAAATTGTAAGTAATTATTGGGATACGGTTTAGTTCTACTTCAACTGACAACCTGAAATGAACTGGAATAATGTATAAAAATACTCTTTTAAAGTTATAAAGTAAATAAAATAGTTATCTCGATATGAAGCATGCACAGAAAATTTCAAGTTTCTAAACATGTTCTCATATGATCAACTCATAGAGGAAGGCTAAAAGACAACAAAATTCTAGAGAACTAAAAGACAACCGAGTTTCCTTTCTGTAATATATCATTAATTGGATTTAATAATTTTTTCCAATGGAAGTAAACATTTAAATAAAGTACAATATCACAAGAATAGAATTTTAATTTATGACAAAGTTCTTATAATAGAAACAAATTATAGATTTATGTGCTATTTAAATTATTGTTATTTGGTAAGCGTGAATTCGAGTTCAAACAAAAACTTAGATCAGATAAGGATTTTTTTCTATGTGGGATGAGAAGTGGCAATGGATCATTTCAACGTTAGCCTTATGTTTTCTTCTAATCTTATATTAAGTGTACAAGATATAGAGAACGAAAACAAGCAGTGGCCTTTAGGCCGATTGACAATCGTGTTATTTCAGCTAGCGTTATATGCTTGAAGATTGCAGAAAATAGGCTTGTTAGATATTAATTATATGCAACTTGTAACTAAGGCCGGCTCTAAATGTTGTTGGATGGGGCAGGCAGTAGGATCCAGAAAAGGACTACTTATGTGCCAACAAAAGGAAAGTGGTGTCGTTTTATAATGAATTATAAAAAGGGACATAAGATCGATTTTGCAAGGGAAATCTTAATTAACCACTAATCCTCCTTTAGAAAAAGGCCATATCTAGAGTTTTGGCTGGGATAAATGAAAAGAATACGAGCAATGCAATTCTTTCTCCACTAAATGATTCAGGTTTTGAATTTAATAATTTAGACTATCCTTAAGCCGCACCAAAGATTTTAAATTTAATTAGTAATAATTGTCAAAAGTACTCTTCCTGTGGCAGACATACACAAGCCCTTGAGTTGTTAACATCCTGTGTGACACCTCAACAAAAGTTAATAACAATAATGGAAGTACCGAAGGAAGAAAAGCAACCACATGTATCCTGCGTGACACCTCAACAAAAGTTAATAACAATAATGGAATTACGGAAGGAAGAAAAGCAACCACAAGTTAGATTTGCCAGGTTGAGGGAGAATCTGAATGCCTTAGGCATTGTTTATTGGCAATCATCAATCAAATAGTATCTCCACTAGACCTGCAATATTACACGTCTGTACGTGGATCACGTGGTGTTTTTTTATCGAACAGGCGAGTCAAACTTCCCCTTAATATGAATTGCTTTGGCCTCACTTCAACCATTTCAATGCCTTTTGGCTTTGTTTTATCGGCAATCCAGAGCCGAATGCCTCCACGTCTTTGCCTATACGCTTATGGGTATTTATTATCAAACAGGCGGGTAAAACTTCCCCTGTCAGCATCCATGTTAACAACGAAACGGAAAATGATGGTGGCCTAATGGTGGGTAGATAAGAAAACAAACGAGACTTTTCCAGTTAGAAAACATTCTACTAACTTTTGAAGTATAGGTTAGGGGATGTGAAGACATTTGGTTGTGGTTTAACAATTGGACTCATTTTAGTTCTTTTTGGTTGCATAATGACTTACAAGTATTAAGGAGTAGAATTCTTAAAGAGGTTAAAGTTGTATGGTTCATCCAAGAGAGTAGGATCCAAAATATTAGACATTTTCAACTGCCAGAAAACTATATATCTGAGCTGCCTACTGTGCGAAGGAAGGATAAGGTGGTATGGATTGTACATGCTAGCGGGTTATTTAACAATAAATTGGCTCATAATTTACTGGTGACGTCAATGAAGTCAGTCCAATGGGCAAAAACAATACGGAAGCAAGTTTTGAGTCCCAAAACTGCTATTTCTTGTGGTTAGTTGTAAAGAACATATTAAGAACTAAAGACAGTTGGTTTAAGAGTTATGATCCGCTTTGTATCTTATGTAAACAAGTAAATGAGAGTAGAAACCATCTGTTCTTTGAGTGCAGATATAGCAAATCAGTGTGTAACAAAATTTTGCACAAGATTAGATTTCCAAGGTTCTCTTTTGATTGAAATGAAACATTGAACTTTATCATTCGATATTCTAAGTTAGGTCAGAGGGATGAAATTATCATCAAGACTTCTTTCCAGAAAGTGATCTATTATTTATGGAGGGTGTTACAAAGGTTTTTCTTGGACCCGAACTTTCACCAAAAGTCGTGCCCACCTTCGTACGACAATCCCGCTTAGGTCTGCTTAAAGAAGATTTAGCCTTTTTACGTGAATGTCGATGAACAATTCTGTTAGCCCTCGAACACCTCACGTGCACACAAATGTTTAAATATTTCCCCCACACACGAAAAGAACACAAATGTAATAAGGTAAAGAAAGCAACAAGAGATTTTTAAATGTATCCGAAGCTACCTCTTTCATTAACTCTCAACAAAATATTAAAAAAAGACATGAGTACCTCCTACTCGAAGCACTCAAGGAACTCCCTATTCGAAGCCTTTACAATGAGAACTCTCTCGCAAAAGCTCTCAACTCTCAAAGCTCTCAACTCTAATCTAATGAATAGGTCTTAACTCTAATGAACTATTTATAGGCTCTTCCAGATGACTAAGAGTCCTAATAGAATTCTACTAACTAAGATCACAATCTTATCCTATCTAATAAGATTACATCACATTTAAAAGATTTACCCTATCTAGGAAAATATATCCTTATCCACGAAGATCTCCTCTATCTTTTGATGATCCTTCCATGTGATCTTTATCTCTTAAAGATGATGTTCATCAACGGTGATCTGATCCGCCACGTCATCATGTGCCACATCATCCACAGTTGCCACGTCACTACTGATGTGTCTTCACCATAGCCTATCCGCACATAAGTCCATCAATGCACGTCCATGGACAAGTCCATCTTCCATTATCAAGATCATTCATGGTGCAGTCTTGTCGTTCCATGACTAAGTCACTAGTTACAATCCGAGTTGGTATTTAACCTCGCACATATTACATACCTTCGACCTGCCTTGCCGAAATTTTCGCACATCCTCACAGGCCTCATACACCTTTGCGCCTTCTTATACACCCTCGGGTCTTGCATGACTTAGTTTTCTAAATCAGCACAGCCTCGCATCCAAATCTTACATCTCAACGAAGATTTCCGCCAATGCGCACCTACACGTGGCCACAGGTATTGAACCTCTCCTACTCTCGAGATCTTTATCGATACTTCCTGCATACCTTGCGTACTTTGCAAGTTTCTCAGGTTTTGCTCGCCAACTCGCAAGACTTCGCCTTATTCCCTCGTCAACCCGCCTTCCTCATGCTGACTTACGTGTCAAGCATTGGCTAAGACTCGCCTACACTCGCACGATCCCGCAATCTAGACTTAGGTTTCTAACAAACCACCCCTACTAGAAGAATTCTATGCCCTCACAATTCTCTCGAAAACTCCTTCTTTGACTGTCGAAGACTAGAGCAAGCCTTCTCTTCCAATGGCACCTTTTTCTCTCACCATCTCCTCTTTCTGTCGAGCTTGCTTTTGCATGGACGCTCCTCCACGAGACCTATACAATTTATATAGGCCATGTTGTTGATGGCCCCTTCTCCCAAGTCATCTTCATCACTCCCTCCTTTGTCCTTCGCAACTATGGAGTTCATCTGCTCCTCGCCCTTCTTCCTTTACGAGCATTCTCGAACAAAATGTGACCCCTGATAGATGAAACATGCAACCGGTCTTTTCAATTGTTTCTTCTTATGTTGAGAAGATTCTCCCACCTTCTCTTTGCCTTTCTCCTAGCCATCCTGGTTTTCACCATTTTTCTTGCCCTCTCTATAGGTTAGAATTGGTGGTGGCAATTGAAAATCCATCAAGGCATCTGCCGCCGCTATTGCACTAGGGAGGTCCTTCACATTCTACCTCCGAAGCTCCATTTGTGCCCAACCTTGCAAGCTGCTAATGAAGTTAAACAACTTGTCCTCCTCTGACATGCTCCGCACGTCCAACATCACCGATGTGAACTTCCTCACATACTCCCTCACCGAGCCGTCTTGCTTCAAGCCCTTCAAAGTTTCCTTCGTGAGTCAAGAAGAGTTGTTGGGTAAGAACTGATCCGTTAGCTCTTTCTTCATCTTCTCCCAAATGTCAATGGGAGGTTTACCCGCACTGATATCATTGGAGGTTCTCGTTCACCATCATAGCTTTGCATCACCCACTAAGTATATCGTTGTGATTGACATCTTCTCTGAGTCCGCCACTTTTGCCGCTGCAAAGTACTGCTCCATATCCCACAAAAAAATTTTGAGCTTCTTGACACTCCGTTTGCCATCGAAAATTTGTGACTCTCGCACCTTCACCATAGTGTTTTACACTTAGACACTTGTCTCGTGTCTTGACCTCGCACGTTTGAACACCAACAGATCATAGCTCATCTCCTCACGAGCCTTCACCTATTCTTCAAGTGCTCTCATAGTATCTTGAAACTCCCTCTCCAAGGTTTCTATACTTTCCAATAAAGGAACTCCCTCATCCGTTGGGGATAGAGACTCAAGAATTTCTGTTAGATTACTTCCACTATCCATCACTCTCAATTGGCTATGATAAAAGTTGTTACAAAGGTTTTTCTTGGACCTGAACTTTCACCGTAAGTCACGCCCACCTTCGTATGGCAATCCCCCTTAGGTCCACTTAAGCAAGATTCAGCCTTCTAACGTGAATATCGCTGAACAATTCCGTTAGCCCTCAAACACCTCACGCGCACACAAGTGTTTAAGTGTTCCCCTCACACACGAAAAGAACACAAGTGTAATAGAGTAAAGAAAGCAACAAGAGATTTTTAAATGTAGCCGAAGCTACCTCTTTCATTAACTCTCAACAAAATGTTAACAAAAGACGTGAGTACCTCCTACTCGAAGCACTTAAGGAACTCCCTGCTCGAAGCCCTTACAAGAACTCCCTACTCGAAGCCCTTACAATGAGAACTCTCCCCCAAAAGCTCTCAACTCTCAAAGCTCTCAACTCTTATCTAATATGAGGAATAGGTCTCAACTCTAATGAGCTATTTATAGGCTCTTTCAGATGACTAAGAGTCTTAGTAAAACTCTACTAGTAAGATCACAATCTTATCCTATCTAATAAGATTACATCACATTTAAAAGATTTTCCCTATCTAGGAAAGATTATCCTTATCTACGAAGATCTCCTCTATCTTCAAATGATCCTTCCACGTGATCTTATCTCTTAAAGATGATGTTCATCCATGGTGACCTTATCCGCCACGTCATCACGTGCCATATCATCCACAATTGTCACGTCACTGCTGATGTATCTTTACCACAACCTATCCACACATAAGTCCATCAATGCACGCCCATGGACAAGTCCATCTTCCATGATCAAGCTCATTCATGGTGTAGTCTTGTCGCTCCATGATTAAGTCACAAGTCACATTCCGAGTTAGTATAAAAACTTTGCCCATTTTACATACCTCCGACCTGCTTCGCTGAAGTTAAGTGTTTATGCGCCTAGTCGCACTCACATGCCTTTGCGCATCCTTGCGGAGGTTTCTTGCATACCTTTGCGTCTTCTTGTGAACCCTCGAGTCTCGCATGACTTAGTTTTCTAACTCTGCGCGATCTCGCATCCAAATCTCACTTCTAGTCGAAGATTTCTGCCAATGCGCGCCTACGCGTGCCCACGCATATCTCACCTATTCTCGAGATCTCCGTCGATACTTCCTGCATCCTTCGCCTACTTTGCAAATTGCTCGGGTTTTGCTCACCAACTCGCAAGATTTTGCCTTGTTCCTTGTCAACACGCCTTCCTCGTGCTGACTTAAGTGCTAAGCATTGGCCAAAGCTCGCCAACACTCATACGATCCCATAGTCTAGACTTAGGGGTCTAACAAACCACCCCCACTAGAATAATTCGACGCCCTCGTCGAAATAATATGTGGGCATTCCTCCACGAGCGGTTCCCTCAAAGACTCCTTCACCGACTGTCGAAGACTGGAGCAAGCATTCTCTTCCAATGACACCTTTTTTCTCGCACCATCTCCTTTTTCCGTCGAATTTGTTTTTGCATGGGGGCTCCTCCATAAGGCCTAGACAATTTATACAGGCAATGTTATTCATGGCTCCTTCTCCTAAGTCATCTTCATCGCTCTCTCCTTTGTCCTTCGCGACAATGAAGTTCACCTACTCCTTGCCCTTCTATCTCTGCAGGCATTCTCGAGAAAAATACGACCCCTGATAGATGAAGCATGCAACTGATCCCTTCAATTGCTTCTTCTTATGTTGAGAAGATTCTCCCATCTTCTCTTTGCCTTTCTCCTTGCTATCCCGATTTTCACCATTTTTCTTGCCCTCTTCGTAGGTTATAATTGGTGGTGGCAATTGTAAATCCACCAAGGCATCTGCCGCCGCTATTGCGCTAGGGACGTCCTTCACATTCTGCCTCTGAAGCTCCATTTGTGCCCACCCTTTCGCACATCCAACATCGCCAATTTGAACTTCCTTACATACTCCCTTATCGAGTCGTCTTGCTTCAAACCCTTCAAAGCTTCCCTTGCGAGTCATGAAATGTTGTTAGGTAGGAATTGATCCGTTAGCTCATTCTCCATCTTCTCCCAAGTGTCAATGGGAGGTCTACCCGCACTGATGTCATTGAAGGTTCTCGTTCTCCACCACAGCTTCGCATCACCCACCAGGTACATTGTTGTGATTGACACCTTCTCCGAGTCCCCCACCATTGTCGCTGCAAAGTATTGTTCCATATCCCATAAAAAATTTTCGAGCTCCTTGGCATTCCGCTTGCCATCGAAAACTTGTGGCTCTTGCACCTTCATCATAGTGCTTTCCATTTGGACACTCATCTCGTGCCTTGACATCGGACGTTTGAGCACCAACAGATCATAGCTCATCTCCTCACGAGCCTTCACCTGTTCTTCGAGCGATCTCATAGTAGTTTGAAGCTCCCTCTCCAAGGCTGCTATACGTTCCAAAAAAGGAGCCACTCCCTCACCTGTCGGGGATAGAGACTCAAGAATCGCGTCTATTCTAGTAACCCTTTCCGTCAGATTACTTCCACCAGCCATCATTGTAGATTGGCTCTGATACTAGTTGTCACAAAAGTTTTCTTTGGAATCGAACTTCTACAGCAAGTCGCACCCATTTTCGTGCAGCAATCTCCCTTAAGTCTGCTTAAGCAAGATTCAGCCTTTTCACATGAATGTCGCTGAACAATTCTGTTAGCCCTCGAACACCTCAGACGCATACAAGTGTTTAAAGTGTTTCCCTCACACACATAAAGAACACAAGTGTAACATAGTAAAGAAAGCAACAAGAGATTTTAAACGTAACCGAAGCTACTCTTTCATTAACTCTAAAAAAAATGTTAACAAGAGACACGAGTACCTCCTACTCGAAGCCTTTACAAGGAACTCCCTACTCGAAGCCCTTACAATGATAACTCTCCCCTAAAAACTCTCAACTCTCAAAACTCTCAACTCTGATATAATGAATAAGTCTTAACTCTAATGAGCTATTTATAGGCTCTTTCAGATGACTAAGATTCTTGGTAGAACTCTACAAGCTAAGATCACAATCTTATCCTATCTAATAAGATTGCATCACATTTAAAAGATTTACCCTATTTAGGAAAGAATATCCTTATCCATGAAGATCTCTTTTATCTTTAGATGATCCTTCCATCTGATCGTTATCTCTTAATGATGATGTTCATCCAATGTAATCTTATCTACCCCGTCATCATGTGCCACATCATCCACAGTTGCCACGTCACTGCTGACGTGTCTTCACCATAGCCTATCCACATATAAGTCCATCAATATACATTCATGGACAAGTCCATCTTCCATAATCAAGCTCACTTATGGTGCAATCTCGTCACTCCATGACTAAGTCACAAGTCACAATCCGAGTTAGTATAAAAATCTCATGCATGGCTTCGAGCATCCACGTTGGTCTCATACACCTTTGCTCCTTCTCGTGCACCCTCGGGTCTTGCATGACTTAGTTTTTTATCTTCGCGCGGCCTCGCATCTGAATCTCATATCTCGTCAAAGATTTCTATCAATGCGTGCCTATGCGTGTCCATGCATATCGAATCTCACCTGCTCTCGAGATCTTTGTCGATTCTTCCCGCATCCCTCGCCTACTTTACAAGTTCCTCGGGTTTTGCTCACTAACTTGCAAGACTTTGCCTTATTCCTCGTCAACACGTCTTCCTCGTGCCGACTTGCGTGCTAAGCATTGGCCAAGGATCGCCAACACTTGCAAGATCCCGTAGTCTAGACTTACGAGTCTAACAGTAAGCAGCATGATAAAAAATAAGAAGATGTTGACCAGTTCATTAAATCAAATAACATACTAACTTTTTATTTATCTCTTTTAAAATATATGATTTAGCAATTTTATGTGGTGTCACAAATCTTTATTTATTGTATAAATTTTATACTATTTTTTGGTTAGTAGACCTTAATAAAGTTTTTGTGAGATAATAAATGGATTATTTTGATACTAGTTGCATGCTAAGTGCATGTGTTTGAAATTAGGGTTTCGAAAAATTTTCGGACATCGAATCAATCTTTTTAGTGTCTAGTAGGTTAACTTATTTATCTTGATGATTTTGACTATCAAGATAATTTTGACTTGTGCCAAAAATGTCTAGATAAATTTAATATGACCTAGGGATAATAAATGACTAATTGATGTTCAAGAATTTAAGAAACCATAGGGATTAATTTAGAATTAATCCAAGTAGAGCATAGCATTTCTAGTGTGACTAGAAAAAGGCATATGTACTA
>JANPWT010000006.1:40292415-40311447 GCA_024678245.1 Erythroxylum densum
GTGACCTATAATTATTTTTTTATATAAAATGCATTCCATTTTTTATTTTTGTTTTATTTCAATTTATTATTATTTAAAAAATGTCACCAACATTAATTATAAAATGGAACTAATTTATATTTCAAGCTATCTTAAAATTTGTAATAAATTAAATTAAATTTGTTTTTAACAATTATAATAAAATTTAAATTTAAAATAAATTTTTTGTCACTAAAAAGTGTTACTTACCAAAACAAAATCATCACAAAATGTTATTACCTACGTTTACAAGAACGTCTCTAAAAAACATTTACCTACAACAAGAAATTAGTAGCTAAAACTATTTTGCTATAAAAATAGAATCGTTACTAAAAAGTATTAGCTGCCAAAACAAAGTCATCACAAAATGTTATTACCTATGTTTACAATAATGTCTCTAAAAACATTTACCTATAACAAACAATTAGTAGCTAAAACTATTCTGCTACAAAAAAATCGTCAGTAAAAATAATTATCTACAACTACGATTTAGTAGGTAAAAACTTTTATCTACGAAATATATACGTCGCAAAAATCCTATGTATGACGTTCTTGGTTCTCGTTTGTTATATGTTTTATCAATGAAATTATTGTGTATTCAAAACCTTTTTGCGACGATTTCAAGAAAACCTCGCAGATTATTTTGCTACTGGGATTCAGTGGCTATTAGGGTGAAGATTATTTTTAATCGCAAATTAATATTTGCGACGATTTTTGAATATTTAGTGACGTTTGATTTCGTCGCCAATAAGTTTATCTATTGTAGTGTCTTTCTCCATTCTTATTTTTTATTTGTTATGGAAGCACTAAAAACTAATCTTTAGAAGGAAATAAGTATTAATATAGCATGAGCTAAAATAAAAATATTTCACTTCTAAATTCGTCACCTTAAATTTGCGATGTTGATTTATTTTTTACAAAGTGATTTTATTTTAACATCCACATCATCAAAATAAAGTTTAGATATATTGAGTTTTTTTTTTTACTAATTTATATATATAAAGGTCATCGGATTCCAATATGAAAGGTAGATGGTATAATTTAGGTAATCTTTTAGGATTCATTTACTTGTGTCTGTGTACCAGTTTCAAACCCAAAAGTTTAAAAACATGGGAACTAGGGGTATGTGCTCATACTCATTTTGTTACCGATCTTTACTCTCGATTAGCAGGTATGTGCTCTTATAAGCACCTCACAAATAGGTGGAAGAAAGTAATTCTAGCTCCTATTTAACGTGATTCGTTTACAAAGTAGGAGAGACTGTAAGAATCTTATCATTCATGTGTGGACTAAGTTTATTAACTATGACAAAACATATATATATCATCATAAGCCACAAATGAAGGCTTGTACATGGACAAGTGAACTCTTCCTCCGATCATGTGTCTGGAAAAAAGCTGTATTGTGTAACGTCATTGACGATTAAGCGGAAAGCAGAGATTGTGGTGGCTACGGTAAGCAGAGAAAAGGCAATGACGTTGAACCAATGCCATATCTTCTTCTCTATTCTTGCTGTATTTCCCTTTACCTGTGGCGACCAGATGAAAGAATATCAAGCTATTTTCTTACTCTTTTAAGTAGACAGACACAATAATTAATATAAAAACTGTCCATTGGTTTTGCTGTCTAGGCTAGTAACTAATTACCTTGAGGAAAATCATGCTTGGAAAGACAAAGGTTAGAGTCACGAGCGAGAAAGACCCAATCAAGGTGACAAAGTCTCCCATGAAAGGAAAAGCTGCTGTGATGAAGGTGGTTACTGTATAGAAGATGGCACGAAGGAGCAACAGTCCCCTCACATTTTTGCTTGAATGCAATTTCTCTTTCACGTCCAGGAACTTGGTATCAAGTGCCTCGTGAATCGGTGCAACGAACATCTGTTTTATTTGTTTCACTTGGTTTCAGTTACAAATATAATAGATTTATGTGAACAATCAGAATTTCATGTGCAAAGATCATACCATCTGGGAGACTATAGATTGTAGAAACACTAGAGCGTTTATTAGAATCTTCACCCACTTAGGACCTGAAATCTGTTGTGGGAGGTACCATGAAACAGATGAACCATAAGCCCAGTATCCAACTACAGTCACACCATAATAAAAGAGGATTCCCACTGTGAACTGCATTAACAAAGCTTTCCTCATATTCTTCACTGCCGGCTGCCGCAAAGTTGACTGCACCTCCAAGAACATGGCACAATTTCACATTTAGACCAAACATAAAAATACTTTTTATCAATTTATTACATATGCCTTTGACATGTTCTTTATTTCTCTACCTGCACTTCTGGTAGCAACCCTCCGGAGTTGGCAGCGATGAGTGCTGAAATTGAAGCAAACGCGTTGAACACTTTGCCCACTTGGCTTCCACCAACGTCGTAGCTCCTGCTTTTATTAGATCGTCCTGGCAGGTTATTGAGAGAGCAGGAGACATGTAAGCTATATATATAGCAACAAGGATGAGGCTAAAAGTACTTGCGACTGGAAATGGACAACTACTACCTACCATCATCAACGACCATAACCATAAGGAGGATGACATAAACGGAAGTGATAACAGCAGATGCCAACAACCAGGTCCTCATGGACGACATTGTTGGGACTAGAAATGCGAATGAGAGGAAGGCCAGTCCGGCAAAGATGATGTAATATTGAAGCCTCCATGGAGAGTCACTGAAACTCAAGTGCATTTCCTGTACGGGAAACAAAAATGGAAAAGCATATATCTATTATACAACCATTACCAGGCACCCTCAAGCGACGGATATATGCATACAATTCTACCATCGTACGTGCAGGTAATTTGCTGATACCTTCAGTGCTCTTCCTCCGAGGAGAATGAAACCCATGTTGGCGAGGAAAAACGACGTAAATTGGCTAACGTATGTGATGTAATAGAAATATTTCCCTGTATAAAGAATTAAAGAAACAGCCTCCTTTATATCACACACTTCATTTGCATTTATGATTTGAGACTAAATAAAAGACCTATCAGATATTTACTCACCGAAGACAAATCCCATCAGGTCTCTGTACCTGATGAACCTCTTGCCTTCAATGAAATGAAACGCGGCTAAGAGCCAGCTTGAATAGGCACTGTAAAGACCGATGGCGATTAGGACTAGGATACCCCACTTCCATCCTAAAGGCACCATTACGAGACTTGAATAACTCAGTATGTAACCACAGTTGAAACCTGTCACCAGCATGAATCCCGCTTGCTGCCAAGAATCTGCAGTCCCAAATTAATTGAATTCAGGTCCCTTCATAATTCAATCATAAATATTACTAACAGCAATAAAGAGGGCTTTGAAAAAAGTATGAATATCAACACTGCAAAATCTTAGCGTAGAGCTATATAGTCGCTACAAGAAAATCTGGCTTTTATGCATGGAATTAGATGTTGGATGGTTTCACAAAAGAGTAAGAAATTAAGCATGAGGCGTGTATATACTATATACCGTGTCCAACGGAATGCGCAGAAGTACTGACACCTTGCTTATCAGGTCCATTAGGATCAACCTTAGCTGCACTAGCACTACCTTCTTCAATATTCATGAATTCTATGCTCTTTAGCTCTCCTTTGGACTCCATCTCGATCTCAAGAGTTAGCTCTCTTCAGTTCTATTTTAAGGTCTTCTCAATACATGTCCTAGACCTGGACATTGCTTTACTTATAGCAACTTGTAGGGATAGTTCTCACCCACATTTTCTGTTTCTTTTTCGTTTTTGTTTCTTAGCTCTCTCTACGAATCTTCCTGCTCGCTTAACCACTAGTCAATTAATGCATACAATGACGCACTAAATTTGTATTATAGCTAGTAAATAACGCGTGAAACATAGTTACCTAATTAAAGAGAAACCAACGTTCAATAATTGTCATAGAACAGGCGAGTCAAGCTTCACCAATATACCTGCTGCCTACTCCGCGTCGATACCTATATTATGGCACGTGGATCACATGGATCATATTTTGAAATATTAGATTAAAATACGAATTTCTTATATATAAACTAGTCCTCCACTCCTCCCTTTAAAATAAAAATAATTATGAAATTTTACGCCTTTCTCCAAAAATTTGACATTCTTATATGTTAATATTATTGCAAACAAATTATAAGATCACTTTCAATTTAACATTCTCATCGTTGCCCATAATCTACATTATAATCACTCGGAGTTTCTTAAGCCACACGAGAAAGTTTTCGTTTACTCATTAACGCTAAAAGTATTATTTTGGCATTGAATCATAGCAGCTTGTGTACGTGGACTTCAGATCCTCTGTTCAGTTTTATGGTATTTTATTGTGTCCAGTAAATTTCAGTCATTTATTTATGTAGATCTCGTGTAAGTCCCACATAAATAAATACGAGACTCGCAAAAATAAATAGCTGAAATTTATTAAATATAATAAAACATCATAATTTATTAAATATAATAAAACATCATAAAATTAGACAAAGAAGAATTACACCGAGAATCTTGTCTTGTGTACGACACCCCCAACAAGTGTTAATAACAATAAAGGACGTAGCGAAGTAGGAAAAGCAAACACAAATGATTAGTCAGGTCAGGTTAACTGTGTGAACGACTATAGGTCCACTTCAAGAACGTGAATGCCTTTTGGCATTATTTTATCGCCAATCAACGGTGAAGCAATATCTCCAATGTACCTGCTGCCTACTCCGCGTCTATACCTATATTATCGTACGTGGATCACATGGTACTTGTCATAGAACAGGCGAGTCATGCCTCGCAATCCCAACTTCCATTTGGGCAACGAGACGAAAAATGATTAGGTAACTAAAAGGAATTGCACACAAAGTTCAATTAATTTTTCAAGCTCCTATATTTTGACTTTCTCCTATTTTTTGACATTAGAAACACAGAAGAATTTCATGGTTAATTAATTTTTAAGCACTACTTATAAACTTAAACGGATGTTATGTCTAATGATGGAATAGCAACAAAAGCGACTTGAAGAGTTGACTTTTAATATTATCTTAATAAGTCTACTGTCATTTTTTAAGATATGCAAACCGCTAGAAATCTTATATATTCAAAGGGCATAAATAAACTATAACTGTTAGTTTATGCTTTACAGTCAATCGATTGGTTTTAATTAGTGACAAAGTAATTTAAAGACATTATTTATCTTGTATATGTTTAGATGTATATGATATAATTTATATATTACAAATGAAATTATAATTATAAGATTCATATTGTATTTATATATTATCTCTATATTGTTCCTAGTTATTATTTTATTAAGAAAAGATATTAATAGAATATAAAAAGAATAGTACGCGTTACCTTTTTTATGCTATTGACATGGATTTTCAAAGGATCCCCATTTGGAATAAGCTACAAACTATTCTTACCAGCATAGATGCCCCTTGGATGACATTAGAGATTTTAATAACATCATTCTTCTATTAGAAGCAGAAGTCAATATTAACTTAAATAATTTAATTGATAATTTTAAAATAAGTACTTGCCAAATTAAGGTTACAAACCTATTATTTTAAGGAAATTTCTTTGCCTAAAGTAATGGATATAGTGATAGATGATTTATCATAAAAAGTTTGAGTAGAGTTCTTGTTAATTTAGCTTTAGATCATTCACCCATTGAATTTTATAATTTGTCAGAGAATCTTAGAGGAAAGGTCCATTTAGATTCAATAATTACTTAACTAAAATAGAAGGCCGTGAGAAGGTTATGGCTAAAGGGAATGGCTTCTAAGTTCTATGGTTATAAAGCTTATCTGAGGAAACATTATATGGTAAAGGAATTACTCAGAAGTTGAGTTAGAAACATTATAGGAACATATACCAAGCAATCTTGGAAGCCAAAACACTTTTACACCAAAATAAGTCGACCTTTACCAATTCCTAGAGGATTATTCAAAGCAAAGTCAATATAGGATAGCTTTATTGAATTATATTCATGTTCTAAATGTGCATAACTCTCTTTTCAAGTAGAAATCAAGAGTTCAATAGCTCAAAAATAGGAATAGAAACACCAATTACTTCTATAAAAACGTTGACTTAAGAAGAAATACTAACAAGATCACATTGTCACTTAGAGAATGGTCAAGTAGTTAAGAAGTGGTATAAGATTCTTGTAAAAGTTCACAACTATTTCCAAAACACTCTTGACATGTACTCTAAAAGTTGTTCATATATACAAGTTATGTAATCCTTTATTTCTAAGTAGATAACAAAAGTAGAAGCTAACAAACTCCTTAAGCCTTCCAGTGCATCAGTTAATAAGAAATCTCTCTTTGATCTCAATCTAAATAAGGCCTTAAAATCAATTGGGTTAAATACCTATTTCTTTTAGACATCTTGGGACTAGATCAAAATCCAAGTCACTAATTATATAGAATTTCTCAATAAGGGCAAGGTGATGGGAGAACTTAATTAAAAATTCATTATCCTTATCTCAAACATTTTAAATCCAGTTTTATGAAAGGATTATAGGCCAATATCATGAAGTAACACATGTAAAATGTCATATACAAGCTCTTAGATATAAAACTCAAGCTAGTGCTAAAATGAATCATAAATTTTTACTAAAATTTTGAGAAATTATCTTATTGACTTAAGAGCTATTTAAGAATTACCACAGCAAGCAATCACTAAGATTTGTGCAATGAATATTGATTTCTATATAGAATTTGATTCTATTATGGGGCTTTTATCCTATATACTATAAAGGCTTTTAGATTCCCTTTAAGATTCATCAATTGGAACAAGTAATGCATTTCAACCACAATGTATATAATTTTGGCAAATGGGAAAGTAACTCACTTAATCATGGGAGCTAAAGGTTTGAGACAAGGTGAACCTTTCCCTTTATTTATATATACTATTTATTGATATGCTAACCAATTTAATTGACCATAAAATACACTAAGAGGGTAACAATATAGTAAATTGAAGATCAAAAATTTCTCATTTATTGATTTTTTATTACTTCCTTGTGGTCATGACTCTATTTTATCTTTTCCTTATTGAATTCACTACAAACCTCTCAGACCTCTCGATCAACAGAGACATACATAATCTATTTCTCTCATCATATGCTAGTCATCTGGCTAGTTGCCTCTCCAATTTGTTATCCTCAAACTAAAAAATAAGCCATTCATTTATTTAAGAGTTGGAAGAAAGACTAAAAAGCCATCCTACAAAGATTTCTAACCATTGATTGAAATTATTTTAAGAATTATTATTTACTAGAGTAATAAGAGTCTCTTGTATGTAGGATGGGATTAACTCATTAGCAATATTGGGTAAGCAATAACTGGGAGTTCTTAATTACACTTGATAATATGCTTAACAATAATTTTATCCCAATTTAGAAGACTTTATCGTGTGGGTTAAACATGGCTTAAAAGAATTCAATAATAGATCTTACCAGTAAATCTTTAAATCCCTTACTCCCTAAGTCATTTGGAATATATTAGTCTTGCTTAAATAAAATCTTTATAAAATTTCTTTTTATTTATAGTTAGAAATAAAACACAAGATAAATATGATAAAAAAATTAAGGGTTCAAATGTTCTAAATATTTTATGTGAACTATACAATAAAGAACCTAAAACTATCAAGCATTTGCTCTTCTAATATCACTATGTAACAATATTATGGATTAAGATTTAACAATTTTAAAACCTTTGTTGCTATAAGATTGATTGTTCTAACAGTATAGAATGAACTAGAAAAAGATATTAGCTTTATAGGGACTATATAATTTGTAAGATTGCTTTTAGAAGTGTGGTGTATACAATGTGGAGAGAAAGGAATATAAGGACCTTTTAAGGCATTACACTGGTAGTGAATCATTTCATTGAAGCTAAAATAAGTTGGAATTGATCATTATGTACAACTTACATAAACAATGCAACATCAAAATTCCCATTAAGTGGATCATTCTTAACTAGGAACTTAGGGAGTAGACAATTAATGTATAAGTCATTGGAGTTAAAAGTACTCCTATGACACATTTAGAAACAAACTTGTACAACTCACCTATATATCAATAGTTGTTTATGAAGACACACTTGTGTCACCTATAACATACCAACAAGTAAGTTTGGTTACCTAGCATATGTAGAAGTAGTTGTTCTAGAAGACACACTTTTGCCTACCATAATATGCATAGGAATAGTAATTAATCTAATAGATGCACCAATGCTTGTTACAGATTTGTTTTATCCCCCTCTCTTGAACATGGCCATATTGCTCTTGTTTATGCTGTTTAGTAGGTTATTCATAAGATTGTAACTTTTAGGACTATTTTGTTGTAACTTTGTTCTTGATTATGGTCTTATATTTCCCATTTGAGGACCTTTCTTTAATCAATTCATTTTTTATTTCAATAAAATAAAATAAATCAAAATCAAAGTCAAAATCAATTATGGAAAAATATAATTAAAACTATGACATAAACTAAAACTAAATGAAAGTAAACTGAAACAAGACTAATGAGCAATTTATTTGATCAAAATTTTGAATTAAACATTAAGAAAATCAAAGCTAATGAAAAGGTAATAAAAAATTGAACTTAAATAAACATAAAATTGTTAAAAATCATTTTTTTAAATCTTCAAAGAAAATTAAGTTACAAAAAATGTATGAACAAAAATTATCTATAATATACATGGAAATGTATAGGTATATGACATACGATTTAGAGTGTTAGCAAACATCAAATTGTGGATGCATTTTAATAGTTGAGTATCTTATATACATGTTTAATGTCTTAAATGATTGAATTTAGCTTTTTATATGATTTAAGGCCCTATAAGGGCAATTGTTGTGTATGTATATGAGGTATGGCAACAAGTAAAATTAGTTGAGATCTATTCTCCAATGCATAAGTCCAAATTGGTGAGTATTATTTCATTGCATAAGTCCAAATTGGTGCATATATTAACTTTTTTCTTATTAAAATAATTGTCTAGAGTCAACTTTGGGTAGGTATAGGTCCATTAGTTGAGATGAATTAGCTAATGTCTACCCAGAAATAAGTATAAGACTTTTATTTTTGGATGAAGTGAGTTAACAAGGAAAATCAATAAATAGAAAACTTTACAGAAAGCACTAAAAGAAATACAAATATTAAAGGATAATGACAAGTTAAAGGTAGCTTTAATGAACAAGTTAAGGATAAATGCAATGTTATAAGTGAATCATTGTGTACCTTGAAACTAATTTATAAGATTGTAAGGTAAATGAAAATTAAACCAAGTTGTAACATATTAAGGTCTACTCAATGATATGACTCATTATCTATTGCATAAGATGTTGCCTCATCTTCTACTTGCCGTGGAATATCCTTAAATACCTCTTTTTCCAAACAAAGTATATGGTAGTTCCAAATAAGATCCTAAAGATGGTGAATTCAACTCTACATACCCAATTTAATCTACATATCAAACTATTAATATATGATCAAGAATTCACTAAGCAATAAAGATTATGGAGTCTTATCCTTTTTTTAAATAAAATTAGTGAACTTACATTGGAAGAATAAATGCCCAAAGGATTCAAAAACCATATTACTAAGTGAACAAATAGGAGTGATAGGAGTTGAGTCATAGGACCTTTCTTTAGAGGAAAGTTTCCCCTTGATTGCTAGCCACAAAATGTAAGAAATTCTTGAAGAAGTATGTTTGAACCAAACAAGTTTGTACTAAAAAATTTTGGAGGCATTAATGCTAATAAAATTCTTGCAGGATTTATTTTCGAAAGATCTTAAAGAGTACCTTAGCCAAATAGATTTATCCTTGTTAAATGAATATGGTTAAAATATTGGGATAATCCGGAGTAATTCATCCCTACAAACCTGACTGATATTTTAAGTGTTCATATGCAACACTCCTCTAATGGTGGCAAGTGTAAGAAATATACTCCTCAAAGCTAAAATTTTTCCATTATAAGTAAGAGGTCTTAAGAAACTCCTATCATATTGTTGGAAGATGATAATAACTCCATTCACTAAGCTTCTTTTGATTGTCCTTATCAATTCTTTGAGTTTGAGAATATTGAGCATAATCAAAGAAGTATGGCATTCTGGAGTGACTGATCAGAACTTTAACTCTTTAAATAATGTGAATGGACTCATTTAACCCAAAGAAATTTCTTATACTTTAAAATCCTCTAGATCCTCTTTACTATATGATAATTACAAGATTTTGTATGTTAGTTTATGGACTATTGTGTGGTGTGTTTAATATAATAATTTTTGTAAAATTTCCAAGATATCTTTATCGTGACTTTCTTTGTTAAATGTTATGAAAAAATTGGTTATGTCATATAGGTTAAATTGTAAATATTTTTAGTATATAAGATAGAAGAGATGTAACTTAATATTTATTTTATTAATTTTTACTTAATTGGCTCGTAATATCTAACTTTATAATTTTTCCGAGGATCATAATGCACAACAAAAGTGTGGAGACCTAAGAAAATTTTAGAGATAAATTCATAAAGTTGGATAAAAAAAGTTTTTATATCAAAAGATGATTATGTTCATTAATATATTTCCTTTAAATTTTAAAATTTTATTAATATAAATCTTTTTCTCATAATAAAGTTTGAATAATTGAACTTTGCAATTTGGTGACAATTCCTTCCTATATTAATTATATATGCTTGGAATAAGGTGTAAAAAAATTATTTCCGTCACAACAAAAATCAACATGCCTTCTACGAATTGTCTAATAAGAAATTAACAAAATTGTTTAAGGAACTTAGTTTACATGAGAATCTAGGTTTAACAAAAGTTTGAAGTAAATTCTAATCTCTTTTATCAACTTAAAAAAAGATTATTGTACTAGTAATTAACATAATAGTATAGGATGGATCCCAATTGTCACTGTTTATATTAAGAATTAACCAAGCATAGTTCCAAAGGTATTTGTACCTCAAACTATTTGATTGATCCATAACTAGTAGTTGAAGTAAAAAATTGATTTGTAATAAAATTAAATTACATTATCAAATGAAAAGTTTTTTAGTATTTTCTTATAATGTAGATTAAGGATAGCGATAAGAATGTAAGAATGTTAAACTAAAAGTGATCTTATAATTTGCTTTCAATAATATTAAGATATAAGAATGTCAAACTTTTAGAGAAAGGAGTAGGATTTCATAATTATTTTTATTTTAAAAGGAAGACTAGTTTAATACAATAATTTATTAATTGTTTTTCATATATAAACTACTTTAATTTAATTCTTTATTCACTTTGGACGTAGGATTTACTAGTTATTTTAACATGCTTAACTCGCATCAGATATTGATAAGTTTATATTTTTTAATACATTTTCAAAATCCTCAAAAATGAATTTTTAATGTACTATTGTAGTAATTATAGAATAAGGTTAAATCTCTAAAGAACCAAAGATTGTTTTTATTTTAATATACAAAATCGAATGACGATTATGATTAATTAAATAATAAGTTAAAACTAAAAAGAAATAAAAAGAAGCAATTGAGTATACAAGTGAGAAATTTAATTTTACATTTAAGATAAGGATCTCATCCAATTGTAATTATGATTATTTGTTTTAAAAAATAAACTTTTGTAACACAGTCATTTAGTTTCAAACTTATTAGGATAATCATAATAAGTCTCAATTTACCTAAATTAATTGATTTAAACTTAACATTCGAATCAAAACTTACCATTAATTAATTAGGTGTTGTTAGTGTCTTTATTTTCCATCTTTTTGTGTGTTAATTTCCTTTGTTCTTGAGTTTTCAAGTTATACTTAATGGGAATTAATTTTGTTTTATGTTAACGTATATTTTGGAACTAAATAGAAAGAACTGTGTCGATTTTGGCATAAAAAGAGCTAGCGTTGAATCTAATTAGATATAGCCTCGTGCAACAACCAGAAGCATGAAACACAATAGGTTGGAAGTATAAAGCAAACGACATAGCACAGAAGTGAAAAGTAGAAATAGAAAAGTGTAGATTTAAAAGGGCATAAACAGTACCATTAGACCAAAGATTAAATTGTCACATCAGCGAATAGTCTTGCAAGAGTGTAAGGAGCAGAAACAAGGCCAA
The DNA here is from genome assembly GCA_024678245.1 of Erythroxylum densum. Taxonomy (NCBI): domain Eukaryota; kingdom Viridiplantae; phylum Streptophyta; class Magnoliopsida; order Malpighiales; family Erythroxylaceae; genus Erythroxylum; species Erythroxylum densum. Next base: position 40,304,524 of record JANPWT010000006.1, read on the forward strand.
AACACAGACGTTTGGCCACTAATTAAAATGATAGAGGCATGAATAGTAGGGCAACCCCAAACCTTTAATTCGTCACTTCAAGCGGCATAAGTGAGGGGCAGAAGAATATTAAAACTTAGCCCAAAATGTAGACATTTAGAGGGAGGGTTTAAAGAGAGACGTGAATAGTTAGGTGGGGGATTAAGGTTTAATTGTACCATCAATGAATAGTAAATAGGGAGGAAAGGGGGCTAACGGTAGAGACAAGAGCAGTAGCGTGAAAAGAAGAGAAAACATCCGCGATAGTCCCAACACCTGTCAAAGTTAAAACGTCAATGACAGTCGAAATAGTTAGAAAAAATTGTGATGATAGGTAACTAAACTTTTATTTCTTGGTTCACGAAATCCTAGTTATTGAACTCTAAATCTTTATTTTAATTGATTTACTAGTCAAGTATTAATTATTTTTCTAGGTCATTATTTGATTGTTTGATTTTACAGGTAGGTGCACAACTAGTTTATGATTTTATTCAATCAATCGCTAGATTAAACAAGATGACGTTCAATTCTTTTAATCAAAAGTAACAACCAGGATTTTTGTCTATTACATTAAGGGCATGATTCTGGAAAAAATAATTGTCTAGGCTAAATATACATCGTATGTATGTTGTCCAGTTCGTCGATTTTCTTGATTCATAAAGCTATTAATTAATTGAATTTGAGATTGTATCCAGGTTATTGATTAATAAGGGTTAATTTGAATACATGTTTTGGTTAACTAAAGAAAAGAGAAAATATGTAAAGAAATACTACGACGAATCCTTAACTAATAAATTGATTATTTTTAGTATCGATGATCAACACAAGTTCAATAATGAAGGAGACCGGAAACCAAGATTTGTTTTTATTGATTGATAAATTCTCATTGTTTTGTTATTAGTTATTTTTCAATTTCATATTCCAATTAAATTTTATTTAATTCACAATTTAAAACCCCCACTTTTATTGCGTAACTAATAACGTTTGAATTTCTTATGGGAATAATCCCTACTTTCTACTACTGATTTGTGTTGTAAGAAGTTGGCTTCTTTTTATATTTGGTTGCAGGCGATAAGAGTCACTAAATGTTGGCATCGTTGTCAAGGAATTTTTGATGGTATATGTACGTTATGCATTCGAATCAATCTAAAAATTTGCAGTACAATCCTGAAATTGAGAAAATAGCGATTGCATTAAGAAAGTAAACGCAAGAAAGAGAACAAGTACTAAGAGAAGAATGATAGAGGGAAAGGTACATAGTTGGAAATCATACTTTACGCCAACTAGCTACTCCAGCTAAGGACTGACAACTTCACTGCATTAATTTTTCAAATTTAGGTGATAATAACACTTTTGAGTTAAAATCGAGATTGATTCACTTGTTACCCACTTTCCAAGGCACATTGGGAGAAGATCTTTCTAAACACTTAAAGGAGTTTGATGTTTTTTGTATGGGGATGAAGTCTACTAATGTCACTGAAGAGTAGATAAAACTAAGGGCTTTTTCCTTTTCTTTGAAGGACGATGCCCAAGATTGGATATATTATTTATCTGCTGGAAGAATTAGAACATGGGCAGAGATGAAGAGGTTATTTCTAGAGAAGTTTTTCCCAGCTGCCAGGGCTATCAATATCAAAAAAGAAATCTGTGATATCCGAAAAAACACTAGGGAGTCATTATATGAATACTGGGAGAGATTTAAGAAACTGTGTGCAAGTTACCCCCATCATCAAAGCAGCGAGCAATTGTTGATTCAATAATTTTATGAAAGTCTTTTATCGACTAAGAGGAGTATGATAGATGTTGTAAGTAGAGAAGCGTTAGTTGATACAAAACTGGTAGCTGTATGGGATTTGATCTCAATTATGGCTTCTAACTCTCAACAATTTAGAGCTCTGAATGATTATAGTTCAAGACATGTTAATCAGATGGGAGTTTTGTCATTGGAAAGAAGATTAGATTATTTGACTTCTTTGGAGTGCCAACTTGTGGTATTTAGGAAAGAGGAAGTTAAGACTTGTAGTATTTGTTTTATGGTTGGCCATCCCACAGATACGTGTCCCACTCTACAAGAAGACTAAGTTGAAGAAGCCGAGGTAATAGCTGGTTATTTGGAACATCCTCAAAGGAAGTATGACCCATTTTCAAACACATATAATCCGAGTCAATGAGATTATCCAAACCTCCGTTATGGCAACAATCAGGGACAACAAGTAAGTTTTAATTTTTAGCCACATAAATAGCCTTATGTGCCTAGGCACCATTACCAGACTTGAATAACTCAGTACAGTTGAAACCTGTCACCAGCATGAATCCCGCTAGCTGCCAAGAATCTGCAGCCCCAAATTACATAAATTCATGTCCCTTCATTATTCAATCATAAATATTGCTAACAGAAATAAAGAGGGCTTTGAAAAAAGTATGAATATCAACACTGCAAAATCTTAGCGTAGAAAATCTGGCTTTTATGCATAGAATTAGATGTTGGATGGTTTCACAAAAGAGTAGGAAATTAAGCATGAGGCGTGCATATACCGTGTCCAACGGAATGCGCAGAAGTACTGACACCTTGCTTATCAGGTCCATTCGGATCAACCTTAGCTGCACTAGCACTACATTCTTCAATTTTCATGAATTCTATGTTCTTTAGCTCTCCTGTGGACTCCATCTCGATCTCAAGAGTTAGTTCTCTTCAGTTCTATTTTAAGGTCTTCTCAATACATATCCTAGACCTGGACACGGCTTTACTTATAGCAACTTGTAGGGGCAGTTCTCACCCACATTTTTTTTTCTTTTTCGTTTTTTTTCTTCTTAGTTCTCTCTACGAATCTTCCTGCTCGCTTAACTACTAGTCAATTAATGCATACAATGACGCACAAAAGTTGTATTATAGTAGCCAAAACTTGAACCCTTTTCTCCAAAATATTAACATTCTTACATCTTCTCTTCCAAAATAAGTACTTAATATTTTTATGTTATCGTTGTCCAAAATCCACATTTTAATCATTCAAACTATCTTAAGCCTTGCCATACTTGATAGATTTCTTTTTGTTAAAAGTATTCTTTTGGACAAAATAACAATATTGGAAGTACCGAAGAAAGTCTTCCATAACAGCGATTTGTTAGGTTGTGGAGTATGTGAATGATTTGGGGTCCACTTCAACTATATGAATGATGTACTACGCGTATATACCTATATAGCTATACCTGTATTATGGTGCGTGGATCACATGGTACTTATCATACAATACGTTAGTCAAGCTTCCGCAGCTTCCTTGTGAACAACGAGAGGAAAAATGATGAGGGAATTAATTTTGAATAGCAAGTAATGTAACTTCGATAGTGACGTTTAATATTATACAAATACGTCTACAGTCAATCGTGGACATGCGCGAATTACTTTGACACTTACTTACGTATAAACGGTACAGTATTTTTTTTCTTCTAATATTACGATGATTTTAGTTATTTATTTATATGAATATCGTGTTCATTTATGCATAATTCACACGAGATCTACATAAATAAATAGCTAAAATTTATAAAAACATAATAAGATACTATAAAATTAGAGAGAAAATCCGGACTCCAAATAAAGAAACAAGATGTAACTTTGTAGCTAGAGTGATAACTCTGTGTAAGCTGCTCCATCCTCCATGTTATCGATATAAATTTTTGCAAAAAGTGATTTAGTTTTCAATTTTATTTTATGGCTTATTTAAGTAAAGTTGTCAATCTACATCTCGAAGTTTGGATTTCAGTAGGAAAAAAAAAGAAAAGAAAATGCCTAAATGAAGCAAATAAGTTAATAATAACATTTCAGGAACTTTCTCTTACGACTTGAGAAGTTTGACATTCTCTAATTGGCAGAGGCTGTAATATATACTTTATTAACAGTTACCATGTTTGTGCATGTATTCTTTGCCTAGGCAACAGCACATTTATACTGGATCATAGCTTTTATTATTTAATTCCTAATTTCCATGTCATTTAACTTTTGTTTATTTCTTTCTATTTTAAGAATATATTTAAATTCTTAAATGTATATAATACAAATTGAATCTTGAACTTCTCTTTGTACATATTTGGTGGCCATTTTGATTTTAAAAAATAATATTTATCTAAAACAAAACATTCAGGTGTCTCCTCTTGTGTATGAAACCCCAACAAAAGTTAATAAAAATAATGGAACTATCGGAGAAAGAAAAGCATCCCAACACAGATTTGTTAAATTGTGGACTATTCTGTGTGAATATCTTTGGCGCCACTTCAACCATGTGAATTCCTTTCGGCATTATTTTATTGGCAGTCTGGAGCCAAGCAGTATCTCCAATATACCTGCCACCTACGACGCGTCGGTACCTATACTATCGTACGTGGATCACATGATAATTAATTAAATAGGAGACAACGATTATTTAAAAATTTTCAAGTTCCTGTATTTTGATTTTCTCCCATTTGTTGACATATGAAACAAACAAGAATGCCATGCTTAACTAAATTTTTAGTACTGCTTATAAACTTAAAAGGAACTTATGACTAGTGATGGAATAGCAACAATAGATAAGGGATATACAAGCTGAACCTAAATTATTTGAGCGATAAAGTTAAATGAAAAACAAAGGAGCATAAGATGAAGCATACCTTTACCTCTTGATCAGTCAAATAAGAATTTCGAGGACGAAATTTCTTTAAAAAGGGGAGAAATATTAGTCCCAAGATTTTTTTTATTGAAGTTAAGCATGATTAAATAAATTATGAGGTCTATTGGATTAATTATTTTTGGAGTTAATTATTGTGTCAAGGTTAGTAGGATTTTATTGCATGGATTAATGGAATTAAAGTGTTAAGGTTATAAGAATATTCAAGGGTGTTTTTGGTAAGACACTTAAAGTTAAAAGAATATAAGCCTGTAAGGAAGGGTAAAATGAATTTTTTGGGTTCATTAAGAGTAAAAAGGGGAAGAAGAATATGTTGTCTTGCTTGTTAAGAAGAGAAAAACGTGAATTAGGAGATAAGAACAAAAATAAAGGAGAGGAAGAAGAGAGTTTCGGTGGAGAGGAGATAAAAGAAGGAAAGATAGTTAGGGTTCCATCATTTCTTAGTTTTTAAGGGAGAATTAGAGGTTGTTCAAGAAGGAAAAAAGATAGAGAAAGAGAAGAGCTTCCATTTGAGCTAAAGATCTCTTTATTTGGTGAAGAATCAAGGTAAGATCATTTTGAATCTTTTAGATTTTTTGAAGGATTGTAATTCATTAAGCTTAGTAAATGCATGAGTTTAGATATTCTAGAACCAATTTTAGCGATTGTGCTTTGTAGGATTTTCAATTGAAAACTCTATTGAGTGAAATTTTCGTTATTATAAAAGGGGATCAAGAGAGGCATTTTGAGCAAGTCTTTAAACAAGAAATTCAAGGTGGGTACATGTTTATAATAGAGTAAATAAGCCACTAATGTTTTCTTTGAATCAAAGAAGTTTAATGATTTCAATTACATCATAAGTATTGCATTTATTGCTTTTGAATGATTTGAGAAATTTCAATATGTGATTTTATGAATTGTCTGATGATTTATGAAAAGGCTTGAAAGTGATTTTTTTGAAAAAAACCATATTTATGAAATCATGTTTTCAAAATATCTCATGTCTATGAAAAGTCAAGATTCGAAAAAGTGTCATTTTGGGCAATATGTTTACAAGATGTGACATAAATGATTATGTAAGTTTTTGGTGGTCCCCTAAGTTAAGTGAAGTGCACTTTTGACAAAAGGCTTCTCCCGCCTGCCCTCTAGTGACATGGAGCTCCTTCATGGACTCCCATAAGTTTATGGCTATGCAAAACCATCATGTAGGATTGCATTAGTACATTTTTTTCATAGCTACATAGGACCCTTATGGGAAATGTGTAGTACATTCCGTTTTGGATCTACCCAAACTATTCTGATGTGCTTATTTGCTTATCATATGTGAACAAGTTTGATGTATTCATGTTTTGTAGTTTGAGAATTTGACTATATGATATGAAACATGTGTTATATGAACTCAATGAGAATTTTCTACAACAAATAAATGTTTTCAAAGATTTTGCTTATTGTTCCATTATAAACTATTACCCACGAGCTTTCAAGCTCACCCCCTTTTTCATCCCATCTTCAGGTGATAGCTAAGAGATCAAATGATCAAGAGCCTAATGGAATTTCTCTAAATTTGCTTATTTTGCATTTTGAGTTGGTTTTGGGAAAGCACAATGTTTTAGTTGCATACCAAGCTTACTTGTTTAAGAATCTTTGTAATTTGAGACTGTGAGATGATTATGTATTGAGAATTGAAATGCCATTAAATATTTTTAAAACTTTATTCTTTTGATGTTAAGGAAATATGAATTGTGTATGGTTGATATTGAGATGATTATCAGCTTGAGCAGATGGTTTTGAACATAAATTGTGGATATATATATACATAAATGAGATGTTATGGAAAAGAAAGAAAGGAATTATGATTAATCAGATGTAGTTGAATGTAATGAGACAGATGAATTGAGATTTGAGAGTTTAATAAAGTCAATTTGATCGCTGAATGGTTATGCTCAGGACATTTCAAGTTTGCACAGTGCAAAGTTTCAAGTCTTCCATAAGGAAAAATTCGTATTCTAAGTTTAGGGGAAAATCTGGATTAATCTAGGCTGAATTAGGTAAAGTTGTCTCCTAGAAAGTTATAGCTTATCCTTCTATCTTTTCAATGGTATATAGTATAAAATTTTTGAACATCGGAATCAAAAGTTATAATCCTTATAAGTGGAGATGCTCAGGAGTATAGACTGTATCTTTTGTGCATTGTTCATCTTGTATCGTCTAGTCCAGTTCCTTTAGATGACAAAATCTCACTTCTATGTCTTCATGAAAGTTGTAT
>JANPWT010000006.1:40335044-40345878 GCA_024678245.1 Erythroxylum densum
CTGCATCTAGAAGCTTTACTACCTCATCTTTTACTACCTCCTTTATATGTGGATCAAGTCTCCTCAGGAGTTGCGTACTATAGCCTTGCTTCCATCCTCCATGAAAATGTGGTGTGTACAAAAGGAAGGGCTTATACCTTTGATATCTGTAATAGACAATCCAATGGCCTTCTTGTGTTCCCGCAGTACCCTCAGTCGTTGCTCTTCCATGGAACCTGACAAACAAGAAGAAATGATAATTGGTAAGTGCTCAGGTGGGTTAAGATAAACATACTTCAAATAACTCGGAAGAGGTTTAAGGTCAAGAGAAGGTGGCTCTTTAATTGAAGACTTCAAAAATAGCTTGGCTAGACGTTGGAGAGGCTTGTATGCTCTATAATGTGTCCCATATGCCTGCTCCAACTCGTCTGCAATATCCTTTAGCTCTTCTTGCAATTCTTCCCCTAACTCTTCGATCATTCCTTGTGCTTCCCCTTCCAACAAATCTACACAAACAATAGAAGAATCATCAGTATCAAAAGAATATATATCAATAAAATGGCAAGAGTCAAGAGTAGAAGGATGCTTCATAGTATTGAACACATCAAACACTAGTTCTTCATCTTGAAGTCTCAAGATGAGCTTTCGACATTGCACATTGATGATGATCCATATAGTGGCCATGAAAGATCTCCCAAGAATGATGGGGATGTTTATATCTTCCTCCATGTCAAGGACTAAGAAATCCACTAGGAAGATCTCGACCTTGACCAATACATCCTTGATGATTCCCCTCGGATAAGTGATGGACCTATCAGCTAGCTGAAGCGAAATAGTAGTAGGTGTGGGCTCTGCCAATCCTATCTTCTTGGAAAAAGAAAAAAGCATTAAGGTAATGCTCACACCCAAATCCATTAAATCCTTATCTATATGTAAATCACCAATAGCACAAGGAATAGTAAAACTCCCTGGATCCTTAAGCTTCGGTGGCAGCTTTCTCGAAAATATGGCCGAACACTCCTCATTCAACTTGACCATGGCATACTCCTCAAGGCTCCTCTTATTAGACACAATTTCTTTTAAAAACTTAGCATAAGAAGGCATCTACGCTATGACCTCAACAAAAGGAATGTTTATATGCAACTTTTTAAATATCTCGAGAAAACAGCCAAATTGCTTATCTAATTGTGTACCTTTCAACCTTTGAGGATAAGGAATCCGAGGTCTTATCGGATGTGTAATTGGGTCAGCAAATAACTTTGGATGATCCTCCTTTTCAGCTAGTGCTTCCTTGGCCTCCTTACCACTCTCCCGACTCTCATCTTCTTCACTATTTTCCACTTTTTTATACTTCTGCTTCCCCTGGACTTCTTCAAGTTGTCTGTCACTCCCCAATAAAATAGCCTTTGCATGCTCTCTTGGGTTGGCCTTAGTAGTGCTAGGCCAATTTCTTCGTCAAAACATCCATTTAAGTAGGTAAAGCCATTGTATTGTCTACTACACAAGCTCCTGTAGATCGTTTGGGATGCCTTTCTGTATGATACTGAAAACTACTAGTGGCCATCTCGTCAATCAACTTGTAGGCTTGATCTGCCATTTTTCTCATTAAACTACCTCTTGTTGCAGTGTCGATGGTACTCCTAGTCGATGGGGTCATTCTTGTATAAAAAGTATTGACCTACCGCCATGTAGAGAACCTATAACTAGGACACTGTGTCAACATATCCCAAAATCGCTCCCATGCTTCATATAAACATTCATTTTCATATTGAGTGAAGGAAGTGATCTCATTCTTCATCTTTGCAATCTTGGTAGGAGGGAAAAATTTCACCAAAAATAATCTCATCATCTTATCCCATGTAGTAATTGATCCTGACTGCAAACTGGTCAAACATGCTCTGGCCTTATCCCTTAAAGAAAATGGGAATAACCTTAATCTTACTGCATCTTTCGATACTCCATTCTGCTTGAACAAATCACAAATATCCAGAAATGTCTCCAAATGGGTGTTCAGATCCTCCAAAGGCAATCCTCCAAATTGAGATGCTCTCACCATAGATGTAATGTTGTGAGGAATTTTAAAATTCGCAGTTGTGATCGTCGGCCTTGTAATAGGAGGCATGGGTCTACTTTTGTGACCCATAGTCAAATCCATCGTAGTTAACTCCTTTCTCTATTCAGTATGTGGCATCAACCTCGCCTCGTGCTGTTCCATCTCTACAAACTACTCTTCTCTAATCTTTTCTGCTGTGTTACTACTCTGAGTGAATCTGGTTTACTTACGTAATCTATAAATAGTTTTTTCGATCTCAGTATCTAGTAGCAAATTCTCGAGCTTTTGACCACGAGTGAGCATAAACAAAATGAAATAAATTAAAAGAAAATAATAACAAAACTAAGGATGAAAAATAAAGCACACCGAAGTAAAACAGTCAAGCAAACATCTAAAATAATAAAATAAAATAAGAAAATTAAGCGAAATTTAAATCTGAGATAATTAACACCGTCTAACCTAATGACTCACAATAAAAAGGATCTATTCTTGGCAACGGCGCCAAAAACTTGTTGCGATCTAAACAAAATAATATAAATTAAATTCTATCTAGACCAATTAGAGGCAAGTGCACCCCATCGATAAGTAATATAAAACAGTAAAAACCAAATATCGTACCCAAGGGAAATTTCAACATGTAAGAAAGTTAAATTAAATGATGAAAAATTACTCGGACGATCAAAAATTGATTGATTTGAAAGTAAAATAAAATAAAGTAAGCAAATCAAGGAAATATGAAAATTTCAAGGTATGAATTAAAACGTCTAGATTTAATCAAATGACATAAATTGGTTAAGAAATTATATTTTAATTGGATTGGACACTAAAAATAAAATTGTAACGGTGGATTGATTTAGGAAATACTTCACTTAAGCAAGTCAAACCCAATGTTTATGGGTGTTCCCTTCCCTTCTAAATCTGAGTTGCCTACTTGGTTCATAGATAATTTGGAATAAAAGGTGTTAAATACAAGAAGCCTAAAACTAAGTCCATTAATCCTAGGTATCCTCACACAATATCCTAAGGTTGGTCTATACTTTAGTCTCAAGTATGTCGTTTGATTAATTTTCTGACAAATTAAATCTCATTGGTTATAGCATTCAATCATCTAAGGTCTTAATATAGGTGATCAAGCTAAATTAGGACTAAATATGCATTCAATCAAGCAAAAATCAATATCATAAAAATTATCTTAATCCAATATCAATCTTAAATTTAACCGAAAAGAAAAACTTGCTCACACATATTCATCAATGTAACATAAATTATGGTCATAGTATATGTTTGCATTGATTAAATATACACAATTAAAATAAATAAGGAAAAAATAAATTAAGAACACACCCAATGTTAAGTCTTCTCCTACTACTTTCGTTGTTGTCCACTTGCCACCAGCTGCTAGCTTTTATGTGGAGGAGTATGTCGAGTGATCTTCGGTTCTTCCTATAGCTCACGCACAACACAACCGCTTCAATATTTTATTGCACCAGATGCTAATGTTTTTCTCCTCAAGCCACGCATAATCCTCCTTTTTTGTATCTCCACTTGCAACGATTTCTATCCTTTATACAACCAACTCCACGTGTTTTTTTATATGCCACCACCAGCTCTAAATGTTCTCCTAGCAGCTGCAACGTTGATGCTTCAGCCTTTTCTTTCTCCACAACTAGCGTGTTTTTTTTAGCTCCTCCTTCAGCTCATGTTGTTCTCTCCACAGGTTTCACGTTATTCTTATGCCACCACCAGCTTCCTTAGCCACCTGCGGCCAACATGAGTGTGGAGAATTGTTCAAGCCACCAACTGCTTCTTTCTTCCCACACACCCACGCTGCTTGCTTCCACCAGCTCAATGTGTCCCTATTGCCCAACTAGCTAACGTTTTTCCTTCCACTCACCAGCTGCTAATGTAGCCTTTAGTTGTAACGTGAGTGATTGTGTTTTCTCTTTATGGTGTAACGTGAGTGGAGAATACATTGAGTTGTTCTTTTTTTTTCAGCTTGTGTTTCGTTCCTTTTTTATTCAATCATTCAGCTCACTCATTCACACCTACTCCCTTCATTTTTTTCTTCACTTTCTGCGCCAGCCTCTTCAACGCCGCTAGCAATATTCTTTTGTCTCACCCTCTTCAATGTTTTTAGCTGTCCTTTTTCTCTACCGCCACCAGCTATTTTATTCTTTTTGTATTCACCAGCTTATGCTTCGTTCCTGATCTCTATCTGTGCCGCCAACTATCCTATCTCTTGATGTGTCCAAAAAATGTTTGTGGTTTGGTCCACCTTTCATGCACACCCACTTCACACACACTCACTTCTACCAGCTGCTTCAAGGATGTTGTATGGAATGTCACTCAGCTCACACTCACGATTTTTACTCCTCCTTTTCTATGCCGCCAACTCTCATTTTTCTCCATATTTAAATGTCTCCACAGCTGTACTCTAGGGCTTTCACGATCCCATTCACGTTTTTAACATGTTCTCCACACCAAAACCGTGGCTGCTGCTCAATTTGTAAAGAAAAAAAAAAGTTAACATTTTGTCCTTCCTTCCTCTTAGAGCTTTTCTTGCTTTAGGCTTTTCAAGGTTCCAAATTGAATATGTGTCTAAAATTAAAAACAAATAACTTTTAATTAGTACAATTTTGAACATTAAATGGACAAGGGTTTAGCAAATTATGTATCTAAAATTAATATAAAAATGATCATTAACAAAGAGTAGAGAGAGTATTTTTACTATGAAGAAAAACAATACAAATTAATCTCTTTTACATCCAGGTCTTTATTTCCCTTAAAAATCAGATCTATATCGGGGGGTGAACCCAAGCTCGGAGCCCAACACTGATTTCTGTTTTTATCCAACTCGGGTCTCACCACAAGCTTATCGGATTTGGTTGCCATTCAGATCTATCACAATTTCAAGACAAAATAATAACACTATTATTGCGTCCTTCGACAAGAAGAAGAAAGTCATCATCATTCTGCAGTGGTGAGGCAAAATAAACTATTAAAGACAATGATCTTTCACTCCTCAAGCTTACTTTAATTTTTTCTTTTATTTTCTATCACAATCATTCTTAAGAGTTTATTAGACTTCTATTCTTTTTTTTTTCCAACACTTTCCTAAAGTTGTGACTTTTGTGCCTTTTCTGTTAGTATGAAGTCTGCAAAAGAGTGAAGATTATCAATCTCATCGATACCCATCAACGATTTTAGGGGATGGATTCCTGCTTTGTTGCTACCAGTTGCTGGCCAGGTCTTTACTATGGAAATTGCACCGCTTTGGACAAGACTTTACCCATCTGCACCAAAGGCCGAGCTATCATACCCACTCCTGTTAACAACGGGTTGCCTCTTAACAAGTATGCGCGACATTGTGACTAATCAGTTGATGCTTCACATAAGTCATGACGGTGAGCTTGACCAGTTACAACTTCTCTCTAGAACGCCACTGGTTTGCGTTTCAGCGATTTCGCCTACTAGTTCAATGTTTCAAAGGTAAGTTTGGAGCTTTAAATCAATTGTCGTCAGCTCTTCCAAGAGATAAAGTTGTTGTCTTCTCTCTTTGTTTCTCAGTCCCATTATTTATATGTTCTCACTGTCGACCATCTTTCCCTTTTCTCGACGTTTCTTTAATAGAGGGTGATAGAGGAGCAATCAAAGTCACAGTGCAGAAGAGGAGCCTGTCATGCGTCTAGGTTTTGAACATACACCTCCACATGTTTTTGATCAACTTGGTTTATAGAGTTCATTTGAAGTTGTGGCTAAACATGGATATCATGGAGAATGCCAGAACAACTAGAGATCCTACTGTCAAAGCTGTTTGAGCTGCTGGAGGTTTAAATGAAGGTGACACGGGTTCTAATATGGATGTTGTTGCCATCCACAATGCAAATTCTTCAGCTGCAATACCTGTTCCTTTTGTAAGACCGTTTCTTGACATGTTAGAAATTGAAATATTTGATAGAAATAATTTCAAGAGATGGCATGAGAGGATTTTCTCAATTCTAAATGTGCATGGGGTGGCATTCTCTTTGACAGAACCAAAACCTAATGTTGAAATTTCAAATGGGAGGAAGCTTAAGTGTTAGATTCCTGTCAGTAAGGTATGTCGACATACAATTATAAGTACCTTATCCAATGAATTATTTGATGTTTATTGTCATTACAAAGAAGCAATGGAGATATGAGATTTAAATTATTGAAATTCTATTACTTATTATATAAAATACTGATTTATTCTTTGCAATTTTATTTTATTTGTATAGTTAATAGTTAATTATAAGGAAAAAAATATCAACCAAATGTCATAGGTGTGACTAACCCATTGGCAAGTGTCAAAGGTGGGACTTGTTAAGTCACACCTGTGAAGAAATATCGCGGGTGTGACTTAACAACTTACACTCGCTAAATTAACCCTTATTTGTTCAGTATTTCTTAAAATCAGACCCTTTTGAATTAAAATATGATTTAATTAAAAAATTTTAAAAATACATTCGGATATAATTTCACTTTGGCTTGTGTATATTTGGAATTTTCCTTAACTTCATTCTACTCATTTCCCGCTCAATGACAAAATCTTATACATATCTGTAACTCTTTTATTCTATTTTTAGGGATACGCCTGCATTATTTCAGTTAGGCGATATTTTGAATTCAGTGGTCGGCTATTTAAATTGGCAATTTATTTGGTTGTTAAAGATGAAATCTATAAATAATTAATGTTACTTTAATAAACATTTAATATGGTGTACATATGTACAAAGAAGCATTCCTTTTATTTAAACGCTGGTTCAGAATAATTACATTCCATCTGATTTCATTCCCAATTCCGTTCTCATCCTCTTGTTTTAGTTCTTCAAAATTAGTTACGAAGAAAATATATCTCAAGTTGAGAAAATTAAATTTGTTATTTGGTATGTTACAAAGAAAACTCCCTTATCACAAAACCAGGTAACTGCTTCTCTTTCTCTACTCTTTCGTATTTTTAACTAGGAAGAAGCAAATTGATATAAATATTGCATAAAATATTTACTTTACATAACATTATTTTTTACTTGATGATAGAAAATTTTGTACTAATTAAGAATTGTGTTGCAAGATTTTTGAGAGCTAATGACAACAACGTTAAGTTAGCTACAAAAAAAATTAAAGGCTTGCATTTGTTAGAGAGAAAGCATAATTATGGGTATTTTTATAATTTTCATGATCATTTTTATGAATGTTGTTTTCATTATTCGGTTTTTAAATTTTTTTTTGAAATATAGAGAAATTAATAGTTGATGAATTTACAACTGAAATCATAGGACTTGCTTATTTAGCATGTCACAATGAAAGTTGCAAACTTGTTTTGGTAATTTCCAAACCCTATCAATTATGTGTTTTTTCAATACTATTTATTTTTTGAATTTCTAAATTTCATTTTCACATTTATCACTTCTAAATTTGTTACTAACTATTATTATAATAACTATTTTATATAAAAAATTATAATAACAATAAAATTATAATAACTATTTTATATAAAAATCCCTTTAAACATCCTCATAATTTTTTTTAATTTTCTAGTCTTTTATTTGTTATGTATGGAAGGTGATATTCATACGTATTTCTCTTGTTTATATTCTTATTATTTTTCTAACCTATGGTATCTTATGAATATATAATCCAAAATTTTATTTTTATTAAAGGGTATCAAACCATTTGTTGAATTTTCAACCATCACGTTTAAAGAAGCATTAGAATTTCCCAGACATCTTTCTACAAGATCAACTCTTAAAGATGGGTTACACTCTTCAAGGTTTTCATTATCAGTTTCGCATTATTCTAACCCAAACAAACCATGGTATCTTAGTTTATCCACACCAACTTCTGCGACTACTCGCAATCCTTCTTTAACCTTCACCTACATTAACTCGTTAAATGCTAGATCTATTTCCTTTAGATCACCTTATGCAACAGCTGCTAACAAAACTTTATTCTCATCTACTCTTATTTCACAGCGCGTTACTGAACCAGTTAAATTTGCCCAACCACAAACCCCACAACCTTCTTTTTCCAATCATCAGTTATGTATTATTTGTTTTTCAAAAAAAACTGATAGATCTCATAAATCATTTTTACCTTTCTTAAAAGTTTTTAGGATCCTTTATAATGAGACCATTTATAAGTCAATTATGCGACCTCCAATCGGTGGTCTAATATCTATTGTACCACCTCATCTAAAGGGAAGTAACTTTTTCTGTATCCAATCAATTTTAAGAAAAGAATAGTGTCAACCTTATTTTTATTATATATGATTGCAACTTTTCCTTTATATGATGAAATACGAATTTGGTTAAATCTTTTTGCCTCTTATAAGAACATGTTTTTATATTTACCTGATTTTAGATTAATAAAACAACAATTATAAGTTTAAGGTAATGGAAAATTTTGTATTTTATGAAATATCAATAGCAACAATTAATTAATATTTTCATTTCAAACAAAAATTGCATCGGTGAATAAATTAATATGTTTGTTTTATATTAATCAATGACAAATGCTTCCTTTCCCTTTTCATAATTTGTCATTTAATAAAGATCATCTTGATATAGAAAATATTCAGTGATTATTATTCACAATTAATCATTTATTTAATTAATTATATTTTAATGGAAAAATTAATTCTCATGTATATTAAATATATTATAATTAATTAGTCGATCGATTATGATATCGTTAATCAGCTAATTTAAAGTTTTAATGAATTATGATATCATTTAATAAAAATGTTCACTAATCATAGTTGGTGCATCACGCGACTGTTAGGTCACATATGTGACTAGTTTTAGATTTATATACACTGAATATTACAGTATTATAATATTATTATTCAAAAATATTTATTATTTATATTTTAATAGAAAATTAATTCTCATGTATATTAAATATATTATAATTAATTAGTCAATCGATTATGTTATGATTAACCAGTTAATTAATTTTTTTAATGAATTATGTTATTATTTAATAAAAATGATCGCTGATCATAATTGTTGCATCACGCCTATGATTGTTAAGTCATAGGTGTGACTAGTTATAGATTTATATACATTGAATATTATAGTATCATAATTGATAATAATTAATTAATAGTGCAATATATATATATATTATATATATATATATAGTTGAAAGAAATATATTCAATCAACTATCAGAAATCACACAATTAGTTCAAAAATTAACTTTACAACCAACAGAAGGTATACATCAAATAACTGATAAAGATGAAATAATTTACGGTTATGAATCAGATGAAGATATTTTTATTGAAGAAGAACAACCTAAAAGTAGTAGAGGAAAAGATCCCATAATAAAAAATGAACAACAATCAAAACAAACAGGTAAACGTAAAAAACATCAACAAAATCTTATAAATTGGACAACAGATAACAATGATTTTTTGAATCAACAAGGCTATTATAAAAAAGGTAGTAAAATAAAGAAATATCCTTCAAAATATATACCCAAACACATCTCTGTAGGATCCAACAGTACTCTCAATATTGATTGTGTTACAAATCCAGAAGAATTAACTTTAGACTGGGCAAACAAAATGCAATTATTATTACAAATTGATAAACCTTTTGGAGATATTACCAATAAAAATTCATTATGGAATTTCATTACATACAAAAATACAGTTATAAATGGAAAAGATACGCTTCTCGTTATTATAAACAAAGACACTTTAAAACTTATAAAAAAACATTTCAGAAGAAGACAATATAGACAATTTAAACCAAAAAGAGAAGATTGTCTACAGAAAAAGAAAAATTGTTGATGTTGGCTATGTAAAGAAGGACATTATGCAAATACATGTCCAAAACGTAAAAAAAAAACACATTCAAAATACATAGAAAAACGTAATATTTTACAATCAGCCATGTTAGAAGAATTAGAACTCATAGAATCTGAATATAATACTGATTCTACAATATCTTCAATTTATCATTATGAATCTTATACAGAAAACTCAGAGACAGAATCCTCAGTTGAATCCAAATATAACTTTTATTCAAGTACTAACTCAGAGTAAAAAAGTCAATGCCTATATAGACACCGGAGCAACAATTTGTATTGCCTCCAAACAATTATTGACAACTTGGAAAAAATTAGCAATACCTTTACAAATTAGAATAGCAGATGGAAGTTTTAAATTTATATGATATGTAAGTTATTATAATAATATTTGATAGAAAAATATACATTTTCAGTACCCTCGATATATCAACAAGAATCAGGATTACCATTAATACTAGGAAATAATTTTTTAAAATTATATAATCTTCTTTGTCAATATTTACATTATATTACCTTACGAACACCCATCATCAAAACTTTAAATCAAAAATCAATTATTCTCAAAATCCCTATTTATCATACTACATATTACCTAAAATTACAAGATATCACTCATAAATTAGACTCCCTTCAATTCTATCTTCTCAATAATATGTCTATTCAATTAGAAATTGATACATTATTAGAAAATGTTTGTAGTGAAAATCCTTTAGATCCCATTAAAAATCATAATAATTATTGTTAATTATTATTAATTATTATATAGTTTACATGATTGAAATTTTTTTCATCCTATTATTTCAATATACTTAAATGATAGTTAATGAATTAATTTTAGTATGATTAATAGTTATTATAATATAATCGATTAATTATATTAAATATATTGAATAATTTAGTCACAATTATGTATATATATAATAGAGAATGAACAAGGGCAGAAGAGAATGAGCAGAAGAGATA
>JANPWT010000006.1:40356417-40373666 GCA_024678245.1 Erythroxylum densum
AATTTGTATTTCAAAATGACTCGAGTGTTTTGTATTTGTGAAAGGGCCCGAATGGCTATTGAAAATTGTGTTTATTGGAATTGTTTATGTATGAATGTGGACCCAATATGAGTTTCAATTTCCACATATATGTTCGTGGTTTTGAAAAAAATGTACCGATTTCCGAGTGATTGAGTGCTTTAGCATGCCACCCTCGCGGGGCACAGACTCAGATATCACAATCGATGTCAGGTTCGGGTCATCGCAAGAGTGGGGTGCTACAATAAATTTTCATGAGATATATCCATTTCTCTTTATGCTACAATGTCCTTGACATAGTTACTTAATATCTAATTGTTTGATTGGATCTTGATATTTGAGCTCTTTAGTACTCATTTTTTAATGTACTTGTTCATACACAACATAGTGTGAGTGAGACTACTAATTTCTTCAACATAAAGATCCATCTTTGTCTCTTGTTCTTCTTGCGGTATCTATGGATACGACATATTGTGTAGATGCTCACCTTTAGTAATTGACATTACAAAATTTCTTTATTATCTTGCATATAAACTATTTAAGTATTCGATTGAAACATATGTAGCTTATAGTAGTAAGAAAGCTCTACTTGAATGATACTTATCTATTTTAGACACAAAGATGTATGCAACCTTAGTCATATTCTTCATTTTGATCATGGTTGATAGCCAATTTGTTTTTTTGTTTAATAAACTACTTATTATCACTTACTACCAATAAATGTTATCCATGTGAAATGATAAATTACACATTTATCATTTAGACCTTTTAATAAGTACTAAATGATCTTTTCTAATCATACTAAAAGGATACAACATGATTATACTAATAATGTGATATATCACAAACAATCTGAGCATATAATGCTCTTGGCCCTTCTTAATGAAACCTATTGATTGTACCATATAGATTCCTTCATCTAGTTCTCCAATTAAGAACATAGTCTTTGCATCCATTTGACATATATTAAGATCCATTCCAACTACTAAGGCTATAATTAGTTAAACTAATGTAAACCTTACAATAATTGAGAATTTCTTCTAATAATCGATCACTTCGATTGCGTGCATCCTTTTTCCACTAGACAATTTTATATCTTTCAATAGCTGCCATTAGTCTTTTACTTAAACATTTAAAGGACACATTTCTTCTTGATGACTAAATGTCTTTTTGGAAGATTATCCAAGTCTTATACTTAAATAAACTTATTAAAATTTATTCTTCTTCTATTGTTATAACTTATTAATCCTTAAAAAGACTAAATAAAACATTTTCATATTCTTTGGCTTATTATTCTCTTTTAGAACTACAATAAAGATTATTCCTTTTAACTTCAAAATTGTTTAACGAATAATCCGCTTATAATATGGGTATAATGAAAATTCGATAAATGAATATCTACATTCATATTACTCCCACTTGACCTAGATAGTGGTAAAGAGCTTCTATTGAGTTGAAATCATCATTGACCAAAAACCAATTCATCATCTCCTAAATTGCTCCCACTTAGATCAACACCATTCAATTGTTCTTTTATTACAAGATCATTTTGATTCAAGTCTTTCATAAAGGGATAAGTTTTGAACTATCTTTTCTTACTTTGGAAAATCATTCTCTAAGAATGAGATATCTTATAACATAAATTCAAATTATTATTTATTACCCTATTCACCTTTAAACATATATCCTTTATAACTTCGAAAATATCTTTTAAAGATACTTTTCTTCCTTTTGGAACATAAAATCTCGTACTTATAAGAAGGATCTTGAATATTGGTAATAAACACATCATCAAGAAATTATATATAATTAATCAGGTTTCTTACCTATCTATATCTCATATAGTGTTTTAGGATATGATTTGATAGCCATCCTATCAAATACATATGTGATCATTAATGAGACATCACTCTAACAGGTGATAGGCAAATTTGCATATACCATTATACACTTAACCATAAGAAGATTACTATTTCTCATCTCAACACCACCATCTTGTTAGTGGATTCATATGATAGTCATTACCTATCTTATTTAATTTTCATCATATAACTTCTTACATTATTCAAATAACTCTTCTTATACTTAATTAGTTCTTGAAGTCTTTATTGGTTTTATCTTATTGATTTTCAACTAAAGTCATATACTTTTTGAAAAAAACAAAATGTTTCACATTTTGAGAAATCAAATAAATATAACTATATTGAGTATAATTATAGATAAATATAATGAAATAAATAATTTCATGTTATACTTTCACATTTGTTTAGCCACATATTTCTTAGTGAATTACTTATATAGCTTAGCAGCTCTTTGTCTCATGCTCAATGGTTTTCATGCTATTTCATTATCTAGATAATGTTCATAAGTAGACTATTATACTTTATATAGGTCTTCTAAACAAACTATGCAAGCATAGATCTTATAAGAACTAGATGATGTTATTAAATAAAAATACTAATTTATTATTTTAATAAACAACATCTAATATCGCAAGTCCATCCAACATAAAATTATAACAATTATGATTCCAAGAAAATTGTCCTTTCCGCTATTATGGAAATTAATATTGGATTCAAGGCTAATTAAAACATGACATAGGCAAGATTTGTTTTCTATGGGAGGTCATTTTACTTTCCCATTTTATTTGGCCTTGGTCCTTATTAGAATCCTAATAATTGTGAAAGACTTTCTTTCCACTTTTCACTTAGACTTGTTATAGTATTTCCTCTTCCTATTTTCTAAATCCTTGTGAACTTAACTTAGCTAAATATGTCTCAGTATATGGCTCATAAGCCTTAAGATGTTTATCAATAGGTGCCTTATAGCATCCTATATCATTTTAATATTCATATTATAGGTTAAGAGCATTTTCATATACTCCTAATGTGGAGGCAAGAATGTGTAACAACTTACACTAGCTCAATATAAGATAAGATATGACTAACGTCCTTCGATTTACTAAATTTGACATTAGTTTCATATGCCTTAACATTGAATTCTCACATCTCATATTCTCATTTATAATTTATTTATTTATGACGCGATATATATATATATATAATAATGATTAATCATAATATGGTCACTAGGATGTCATTATACCATATTACCACTATAGACCATGTGTCCTTGAATATATATATATATATATATATATAGCTATGTAACTTAGAGTTTTTCAATGTCAAGCCATAGTGTCTTTCTTAAAAAGTATCATTATTTCATGTAATGAGGCAAAAGCCTTTTGCCCTTCCAATAGATATTGGATTATCATACTTCCAATTTTCTAAGTTGTTTCCATTAAAGTTTTCACCTCTAGTGAATTCTATAATAAAACTCTTAGATATTATAGCCATTTTTCTCAAACATATAGTTTCCACAATGACACGTTTAGTATGTAATTGTTAGCAATTTCAGTTAATAGGATGCAATATTCTAAATAGAAACTTTAAAATTTTCACAATTATTTATAGAATCAAAAGGTCACTAAGTTTCCAATCAATATCCAAGTTGATCAACAATTAATATTTTTATTTAGATATATTTATTTACAAATATCTCAAGTATGATATGTGTGGCACATACATATGAAACAATCAAAATTGAAAGAACAATGCATTCCAATAAACACATAATATTCCAAATTTAACAATTGCTAACAACTAATGTTACGTAAGTATCATTAAAAATTGAATAAGAAAGTGAATATAATAACATAGGTTAAATGTTCAAGTCTCTAAACTAGTAAAATAAAACAATATATGTATATTTTTATTAGGATTAAGTTAAGATGAGGCCCTAATAAGCTTATGAGTTTAGCCTACAATAACTTAATCAAAGCTTATTCCATACTTAGAATATGCTTATTTATTCATATGTTTAAAAATAATTTATTCTCTATTTAGGTTTTAATTACTCCAATAACAAAAACCCGCAATTTTCTTACCTTGAAAATTGTAGTCACACTTTTTTACAAAGTTACACTAGCCATTATAACAAGAAGAACCATTATTGAATCGCTGAACCAATCGTACTCTTCCTTTGTTCTTGATTGAAGTTTTATGAATAGTTGTTATCAATATATAGATATGTAGGAGATGTTACGTATGACATAGAACTACATACATAAAAAGATGATGGCCACCACAACTTTAAAAAAAAGTGTGTAATAGTGATGGTGACTTAGGTTATTGTCCATAAAAAAACTACCATAGTGGTTTCAATGGCTACGATGAGTATAATGTTTCTATGGGTGAAAATTTTGAGTGTCTAATACACAAATGAGTTCCCAAACATTCAATATACTTTTGTTTATACTTTTTTTTTTCAAATTTTCACCAAAATAAGTACATAAACTATAGGTTTTCAATGTGTAGACATAACATAGGTGTTGATTCAAACAAACAGTGGCTTATTCTAACAGCAAAGCCATGGATGTTGATAATCATTAAAATCTGTCTTGACCACTATTTTTCAATTCAATTCATAAGGGTAGGCTCAGAAGTGAGGATTTTGGGATAAACTATAAAATGTTAATTCCACTAATCTGATGATTAGTGGCTAACTAAAAAATTAAGTTTGAGTTACATCTAATGGATAAGAATATGCATTTCAAACTAATGGCAACCTAGAGTTACTTCTTGTAATCATTTTTATATGAAAATATAATCATTTGAATTATAAATCAAAAAAGAAAAACTTATCTTCCAATTATCATAATACAAGTAAAACATGCTCTAATAGTAATGTAAGAAAAATTTTATCTACAGATAACATGAAAGAATCAAAACATACTTGTATCACTCAATTGAACAAAAATCACTTATAAAATTTTTCTTTAATCTATAGTATAAGAGACTTACATAATTCCAAATCTTGTAGAACTTTTTTTAAATGATTTTCACTGATTTCAAAATTTTCTTATCCAATCCCTATCTTTCTAATAAATCATATCTTATATTCAATTTTCTAACAATTGTGACATTTATAATTATAAAATTTTATATAATTAACTTATGATATGTGTTTTCTATTAAAAACCCTCTCAGTTTAACTTGTGGGAAGAGGCGTCATACAAAAGAATGAAAAATTGAGTTGATTGATTTCCATATTGATACAAAGAAAAGAAAATAGGATGAACAAGAGAGAACAGTAAAAGAGAAGAGAACTATAAAGGAGGAAATACTTTCATGTTTTTTATTGTTCATTTTGTAAAACTACTATTATAAATAAATAAATAACAATAACATGGAGATAAAAATAATCATCCAAAGACTGCTCCTAAAATCAAGGTAGCTAAAAAATACTTTCAACTAACAAACTAAATTCTTAAAGACTAGGATTTTTATTGACTAAGTTAATATGGTAAAATAACTAACTATCTCATATCTTATTTCTAACAATATCTTCTTTAAACTGATAGCTTTAAACTTTTGTGTGCTTGTACAATTCCATCAAATAGGATTTTCTAAAGTGCAAACTCCTATTAACCTTCAAAAATTTTGGAAAGGAAGAAATATTTGAGGTTTGATTAATAGATCAACTAATTGTTCTTCACTTATCTAATACTTATGGTCAATAATTCCATCGTTGTTCAGATCTCTCAAAAAGTAGGATTTCATATCAATATGCTTGTTTCTTCCATGTAAAATAAGATTTTTTTATAGTTTAACTATTGAACAAATGTCACAAAATTTTTTAGTAGCTCTATCTTGCTTGAAATGTAGCTCATCTAGAATTTTCCCTAACCATATAGCTTAACAATCACAAGTTGTAGCGAAAATAAATTTAGCCTTTGTAGTTCACAATGTGATATTTAGTTACTTCTTGGATGATCATGAAATACCCATTGATCCTACCACAAAAAATGATCAAAAGTGTTTTTCTATCATATATATTGCTTGCATAACCACTGCTAGTAAAACCAATCAAATATAATATTTTACCTCAGCTATAAAATAAGTCAAAATTTTTAGTTCTTTGCAAATAGTAAAGGATTCTCTTGGCATCTTATAGATGCATCTTTGAGTGTTTCTTCACTTATCTACTTATTATACTCACAAGATGGATCATGTCTAACGTTATTGCAATCAAATAAAGCAGGTTACCTATAATGTGCTTGTAAAATGTGTTAGACACTGTCTTTCCTTTAGTGCCATTGTTTAACTTTGAGTCACAATCAATTAGAGTGTTTATAAGATTATAGTTTTTCATATGAAACCTGTCCAAATTCTCCCACATACTTTTTTTAAGAAATAAATGTTTTAAATAAAGATTGCATTACTTGATGTCAAAAAAGCATTGCATTATATCAAGATCAAAGATTTCAAATTTAACCGTCATAGACTTTTTAATGTATTTAAATGTCCCAATACTACTTCTAATGAAAGTAAGGTCATAAATATATAAGTACACAATGAGCACTTTTCTCTACCTCTAACTTTAACAAAAAGAGTGTGCTCATAAGGATATTTTTGGAAACCTTCTTTCAAGATAAGCCTCAATCCTAATGTACCAAGCCCACATGACTCGTTTTAATCTATAAAGAGCTTTCTTCAATCGGTAAACTTTATGCTCTTTACCAAGCTTAAGGTAACCAAGCGGTTAGTCAGCAAATACCTTTTTCTTCATGTAGCCATGTAAGAAAGTAACTTTTACATCGAGTTACAAGATATGTCATAAATTCTAATGTCCTCATAATATGTCATCCATATTGTCCTTTTTTAACACGTTTGACGCTCGAATTTATTGTTTTCACTTGTTCGTTGGATTTTGGTGTTACTGTCATGAATTTAAAAGGTTCAAAATCTTCATGTTGAGAATACTCTTTGAGAAGAAAATTTTATAATATGGTTTTTTAGAATCTTCTATTTCTTTTTCATCTTCTTCATATAAATTATTAAAATTTGTTTACTCATAACAATATTCAACTTTTATCAAAACTAAATAAAACTAAAAATAATTTTCTTTATGTTAGGATTATAAAGCGTATAAGCCTTGTATTGATTGTTAAGACCAAGAAAAACACAATTTTCTCCTTTATCATCTAACTTCTTTCTCTTATAATCTAGTATACGGGTATGTATAATACACTCAAACATTTTGAAGTTTTTTACATCTAGTTTCCACTAACTCTATGCTTCCTTTGATATCATATTTGAAATAACAAATGTAGGGCTTCTATTCAAAATATGAATGTTATAATTAACAATTTAAAGCTAAAAACTTTTTAGAAGACTACTCCTTGAAAAAAAATTTTACCCCATATTTAGGATTTTATGATTCTTCCTCTCTCACACACATTGTTTTGTTAAGTCATGTAAGTTGTTATATAATGCCTCTTGATTCCATGAGACATACACAAATTTGACAATTTATTTGATTTGTATTCTCGACCATGATCTATACAAAGGTTCTTTATTAAATTGTCAACCCCCTTCTCAATAAGAGTTCTATAGCTTTTAAAGCTTGTAAAGGCTTAAAACTTGTCTTGTAAAAAAATACATTCAAGTTTTTTAGTTATAGTCATTAATGAATATAATGATGAATTTTCTACATCTATTAGAATAAGGAGTTATTAGTCCACATAAATTAGAATGGACAAGCTCTAAAACTTTCTTCAATTTCTAAAATTTTGGCTTTCAGAAACTGATCTCGATGTTGAGGTCTATAACCATATTCTTTTTTTTATAGTGACTTTAATCTACCAAATTTTAGATGTTAATAGCAAAAATGATACAACTACCCTTCTTCTTTTACTGTAGCCAAAAATCATGAATAAGAGGTAGTGTTAAGATGAAGTGGAAATATTTAATTTTTCATTATATTGGTGTAAGCAATTATGCCCACCTTTTATTGAGTACTCTATAAACTCCTCCCTTAATAGTGATCTTATAACCCTTTTCTTATAGTTGTCTAACATTAAAAAGCTTGAAAAACTGGACATTATAAATATTGCGGACGGATTTTGCCTTGGTTTTGAGTGATACATCTCCTTTTTCTACTACAAAAATTTAAGAGTTATCAGTGAACTTCACCTAATAATGATAGGATTTGTCCAATTCTAATAACATAGACTGATCTCCATATATGTGAATGCTATAGACAGTAGTAGAAAATTTGATCTAGCAATTCCTTAGGATGACAAAAAATCAACAAATATATTTCTCCTCTATTTTCTACGTAATTAGATTTTTCTCCCTCTTCTTTATCATCAAGTAGCTTATGTTAGAGTAGTTCCCTAAAGGTAATTGCCTTTAGTTCATTTTGTACAAAGTTATGTACATACTTTATTTTCAATAATAAAGAAAGGCATGTTTCATTAATTTGGTGTTCATTATTTATAAATTGATATTGATCTATAAGAAAATTAATGAAGTCCATGATATATGACATAACATGAAGAAAATCTTGATGTGATTAGACTACTGAGATTCCTATCATGTGAAATTATGTCAATATCTAAATTATACCTAGTCATAGGATTAATGAGACTAGACATCGTTAATTCGGATAAACTAGCATATGTCAAACTTCTTGATTTAATCAAGCAGTGGACCTCAGAAAGTTTAAACATGAGATGTTTAGAATTGAGATGTGGATGCTTACTAGACGTAGTAAGTACATTGGATGACCTACCATAAGATCATCACATGGATGTCCTATTCTAATGTCAGTGATAATCTCATCATAGCAATGATGCAAGGATCCTTAAACAGGTACTCAAGGATATCTAGGATACTGATTTTGTGCTTTGACTCCATTCGTTGTTGCCTTATAAAGGTTGCTCATAGGGTGAGGATTGGGTACAACTTGAGATATTCAAAGGTAATTGTGTAACCAATAGAGGATTTACCACTTCTGTGATAGCAGAAGATGATAACCAAGGCCTCTTATCAGGGTCATTACCAAGTGATACAACATGTTTCATAAAGAATGTCTTCATTAACATATAGAGTAGTGAGTCCTAGGACGAGAACTAATATCACTTGGGCTAAATTTGACATAGTCAGTATAGTGAGAGTTGACACTTTGCCCATACTCATAATCAAGTGAGGTATAGCATGGTGAAAGGATGAATTACACAACAATTATCTATGGGAGGGTTCGTGAGATGGTTAGTGATGATCATGGGTTTGTTCATCAAACAACTTACTTTCTGGTCAATTAGGGCTCATGATGCATTGCTAGACACCGCTCATGACTTGCTTGGATTAAGTATTAATCTAAGTGATCAACGTAACTGGGAACCTAATAAATCACACATAAGAGTGACTCGGAGGATTTGTAAAATGGTTTTGGATAAAGATCCATTATATGGAAAGCAATAGAACCAAATGGATCCTGATGAGATCGGGATATGTCCCGATGAGATTGTAACATCGATATTGCTAAAACAGTTCTATGGTGTTTTTTTCACACCCAAGACCTACTAGGATCGATCTTAGTGTGACTGGACCACCTCAGCATTTATATATATATACATATAAGATATGTGCAAGGTGGAAGATGAGAGAGGCTTCTTTAAAGTTATGCATTTGTTGTCTTTAAATGATAAAATACAAAAACAATAAAAGACAAAAACAAAGAGCAAGCAAGATGATGATAATCATGAAAATTGTTAAGTAAGCAATTTTCACAATTCTCACCTTATTCTCCTCATCTTTCTCATCTTCTTCCTCTTCATCCTTTTTCATAGTTTGCTCTCCACAGAAGAAAGAAGAGAGCCAGAACTCTTATCTTTGTTCTAGCCATTTCTGGATCAAAGAGTTCGATTTGGTTAGTTTCTTCATTCTTAGTGTGGATATCGTTAGAGACGTTCTATTTTGGTCATTGTGGTTTACAACAACCCAACGAGTAGAAGATCGAAGAACAAAGGAGACTACACACAAGGTACATGGTTATTATATGAATGATTGATTTGTGTATATGTTATGAACATGTATGTGAATTGGAATTTTCAGCTAAGTTTAATGGTGTTTCCTTGTATAAGCACATGGATCTTAGACTTCAGGAAAGTCCGAGAACATTTTTTTCTGCACTGTGTGTATATGATGCACACACTGGGATTTTCTTACAGTGGTATTAGAGGCACTTGTGCCCCATATAAAGGAGAAACCGTAACATGTGTGATGTTGCCAATTGGTTATGACAGTTGTGCATTCTGATTATGTTGAATTTGAAATCAGTATAGAGATATTGTTTTTGAAATTTACTTATAAGATGTTTCTAAATATGTTTGTAGAAGGAAAAAAATTATTAATGTGATTTGACATGTTTTTGTAAATTAATTCCCTACTGTTTTGGTTGTTGTGTTTATGCACATTAGATGAACAAGCATGATTGCAAATTCAAGAATAAATTCTAGAAAACTTTCTTTTGGAATTTTCTTTATAAATGTCTATGAATATGGTGAAATGTTTTTGAGGTGATTGAATATTTATTTGAGAATTTCTTGTGTGCTGTTGGGAATGTCTATGTTGAGGAACACATGTTTTGGATTGGCTTGGTTGTTGAGGTTGGTTGAGTTTTTCTTGAAAATAAATTTTGAAAAAAGTCATAGAATATGTTGAGAACATATTATAGCCTTTATAATTTTCTCATCATTTGTTGAAATTGTTTCAATGATTTTTTCAAGCAAAAGATAGAGCTGGACATTTTTTAGAAAACTGTTGGACCTAGTTTGTTTGAAGTGGTGATTGTGTGTTTTTTGGTTTCAACGCCTCGAATCATTTTTGTGTGATCAGAAATATATTACTTTGATGTTGTATGCATGCCAAACTGATTTGCTTCAAATTGGGTTTTTTTTTAAAAAATTTGGATATCAAATATGTCATATTAGCATCTCATTGGTATATTTAGTTATCTTGTTTGTTTTGGCCGTCACAAGTTATGTGACAAGTGCTAAGGTAGTCTTGATGAAGTGGATACTACCTAGAGATACTTAGGGTGATAGTTTGACGTTCTCAAATTATTTGAAAATTTAAGAGATTAATATTGTACTAATCTATTTCGAGTATTTCATGTTTAGTATGACTAGATATAACAAGCATGATACAATTAAAGTGTTTAATTGGTACATCAAAGCAAAGGGTATTACACTTGATATATTGGTATCTTGAATTGGAATTGAAAACACAGATTGAGAAATTAGCCGATGCTAACATTAGAAAGCAATTCGGTTCAAGAGTTGAATCGAACGTCAAATCTTTAGATGCTTAACACGTCACAACCTATAGAAGAAAACCTTGTGAGATGGTTGCATTAAAGAATGCATACTACGGTTGGTTAGGTGGGATGATGGATGGTTATGGATATAGATTCAATGTGATTAACGAAACGTCCTAAATCATACCGTATAGTTATTGTGACTATAATCTTACGACTTAGATGAGACTAGGGTATGAAATCCCTCACACATAATATGAAAACTAATGTCTTTCATTAATACGGGGAGAACCAGAATTCTTTTAGAGTTAGGGTTGTTAGGTAAACCCAAGTCCGCTCTATACGGATATGTTCGAACCATGGAAATAAAATTTTCGAATTAATGGGTCAGTTTTCACTAGAAGTGTTAATTTATTGAGTAAACTTAAGGTCAACGTAGACATAGACGCAATTGGGTAGTGTACATCAGATGTATGCACATTAAGAGTTGATAACTCAATATGTGTGCATACATCACGAGTTGATAGCATTAGGCGATAGTTGCATCTATGGTGTAATTGATATGATCGATACCTACCAATTGACCTAAGGTGACTTATTAGGTAAACCTAAGGTCATTTTTAATGATGTCAAATATCGACCCACTTGGATACTTTGTCATAATTTATCTTGGATTCGTAGTAAGGGCTATGGATTCTTTGAAACAAGTGGGAGTTATATGCATGTCATGCAAATCCTTATGATCATACATGTATTTATATTCTAACATTCTTTCTCCTTTCACATTTAGGTTGAATGAAGATATCTTCTATTATGAATTTACACTCACTTATGGATTCTAATAAATTGAATGGACCTAATTTTTTTGATTGGCTGAGAAATCTAAGAATTGTTCTCAGATATGAGGAGCTAGGCTATGCCCTAGATGTTCCACTTCCAAATCCCCCTATTGTTGATGCTTCTGATGAGAATCAGAGAGCATATCATAAGCATCTCAAAGATAGTAACTTGGCTACTTGCATTATGTTAACCTCTATATCACCAGAGCTACAGATAAACCATTAGTTTATCGATGCTAATACCATAGTGTTTCATCTTAGAGAGCTTTTTGATAAGCAAGCTCGGTCTAAAAGGTTCGAGACCTCAAGTTTGCTCTTTATGACTAAGATGACTCTGGGGACATTTGTAGTATAGTATGCACTGAAGATGAATGGTTATATTGAGAGGTTGGCCACCTGGGTTTTGTTATGGACTATAAATTAAGTGTTGAGTTAATTATGGTTGGATTATCTGATAGTTATTCACAGTTTGTGTTGAACTATCAGATGAACCAAATCTTCATGACAATCCCTGAGCTGATCAATCTGCTCAAGATAGCAGAGCAAGCTATTAAGAAGGATATCAAGCCAGTGCTAGTGGTGGATTCTTCTTCTTCTGGTTTAAGAAAAAAGAACTTAAAAAAGAAAAGTTTCGAGAAACTAAAAGGAAGTGTAGCCAAAAGAAACTCAAAGAGACTGCACTGAAAGGAACTTGTTTCCATTATGACAAGACTGGTCACTAGAAACAAACTATAAAGTCTATCTAGAGTCCTTGAAGAAGAAGCACGCATCAGATGCCTCGGCTCCCTCAGGTATGTTTGTCATTGAGGTTAATATTGTTTCTGATCATAACATATAGGTATTAGATACTGGTTGTGACTTATACATATGTAGTGATATGCAGGGCCTTAAGGACAGTAGACAGCTCATGAAGGGTAAACTAGAACTTTGCGTGGGCAATGAAGTAAGAGTTGCTACATTAGCTGTAGACATTTATTTTTTATCACTCCCCAATGAGCTTGTAATTAAACTCAATGATTGTAATTTTTTTTACCTATTTTAACAAAGAACATATTGTTTCTTTCTTATTTAAATAAAGCTAGTTTCCATTTGAATTTCAATAGCAATGGTTGTTCTATTAGTTTGAATAGAATGCTTTATAGTACTGTTACATTATGCAATGGAATTTACATATTAGATATGCCGCATCTAATTATGAATGTCACTAACACGAAAATACATAAACGAGATAATTTAAAATCAACTTACTTATAGCTTTGTCACCTTGGCCATATAAATAAGAGACACATCATATGACGTGTGAATCTTGTTTATTAGGCAAGATGACTAAGTTACCTTTTAAGGGAAAGGGTGAATGAGTGACTGAAGTATTAGACCTAATACATTCAGATGTATGTGGTATGATGTCCATCTATACCAGAAGTGGTTTTTTTTTTTACTTTATCAACTTTATCGATGACTATTCTTGATATGGATATCTGTATCTGATGCATTTGAAAAGTTCAAACAATTCAGAAATGAAGTAGAAAACTAACTTAGGAAAGGTATTAACACATTACGATCTGATCGAGGTGGGGGAATACTTAGAATTTTTAAATTATCTTACAAATAATGGGATTTTATCTCAATAGACTCTACCTTACACATCACAACACAGTGGTGTGGTCGAACGGAGAAACCAAATCTTGTTGGACATAGTACGATCAATGATGGGTTTTACAAATTTACCAAAATTCTTTTGATGATATGCACTCGAGACAGCTGTTTATTTGCTAAACAGAGTTCCATCAAAGATAGCTGATGTTACTCCATATGAGATGTGGAGTAACAAAAAACCTATCTTTCTCATTTAAAAGTTTGGGGTTGTCTGGCTTATGTAAAGTGAATACAGCCAGATAAACTTGATGCGAAGTATGACAAGTGTTTGTTCGTAGGATATCCTAAAGAAACAATGAGACATTAATTTTACCTTGTCGAGGAACAAAAAGTTTTTGTTTCAAAGCATGTTGTCTTTTGAGAGAAAGAGTCTCTTTTAAAAGAAGATAGTAGAAACAAAATTGAACTTGAAGAAGTTCAAGATGCTCGAACAGATGCTGATCAATTGTCTGAACCTGAGATTGTGACTCATACATATGAAGTAACAGTTCAACCTTCTTTAATATAGGAAGTTTGTAAGTCATATAGGATATGCTTTGTTCTCGAGAGATATGGATTTCTCGTGATTGAACAAAAGGACATATTACTCATAGAAGATAATGAGCCTATTACCTATGAAGAGGTTCTGAAGAGTTCAGAGTATGAGAAATGGCTTAGCATCATGAATGCAGAAATAGATTCCATGTATGAAAACTAAGTATGGCCTTTGGTTGAGACACCCAAAGGAATAAAACCCATAGGATGTAAATGGGTTTTCAAAAAGAAAACCGACATAGATGATAAGGTAATTACCTATAAAGCAAGGCTTATGGCCAAAGGTTTTCATCAAAGACAAGGAATAGACTACGATGAGACCTTCAGCCCATTAGCAATGCTTAAATTTATTAGGATACTCCTAGCTATTGTCGTTCAATATGATTATGAGATATGACAAATAGATGTGAAGACAACTTTCCTAAATGGTAATCTAGGATGCTTAAATCTGGCCAAGGATGTGTATATGATATAACCAGAGGGCTTTATCTCTTCTAAAGGGAAAATGCTATGTAATCTTCATAAATCTATCTATGGATTGAAACAAGCATCCACGAGTTGGAATATCCGCTTTGATGAGATAATCAAAGAGTTTGGTTTCTCATAAAATCCGAGTGAACCTTGTGTATATAAGAAGGTTAGTAGGAGTGCAATCATATTCCTTGTGCTATATGTAGATGATATATTATTACTAAGAAACGATGTCTCTATGCTACAATTTGTGAATATTTGGCTATCGAAACAATTTGCTATAAAAGATCTCGGTGAAGCAACTTGTATCCTCGGGATACAGATCTATAGAGATAGATTAAAAAGGTTGCTTGTTCTTTTATAATCAACATACATAGACAAGATGTTAAAGAGGTTTAGCATAGAGCAGTCTAAGAGAGGGTATTTTCCTATAACTCATGGGATAACACTCTCAAAATCTATGTGTCCTAAGACACAAGATGAGAAGACACCTATTAATATGATCCTGTATGCATCTGCAATAAGATCTATCATATATGCTATGCTATATACGAGACTCGATTATCTTATGCTCTAAGTGTTACAAGCAGATATGGATCGGATCCTGGTGAGGGTCATTGGGTGGCTGTCAAGAACATCCTCAAGTACTTGCGAAGGACTAAGGATGTTTTCTTAATATATAGAGATGGAAATCTAAAAGTGATCGGATATATAGATGCCAATTTTTAATCTGATAAAAATGATTCCAAATCCCAATTAGGTTATATATTCACACTAAACGGTGGGGCAGTCAGTTAGAAAAGTTCCAAATAAAAGACGACTGTCGATTCAATAATTGAGGCAGAGTACACTGTCGCTTCAAATGCAACTAAGGAAGTAGCTTGGATCAAGAAGTTCATTACTAAACTTGGTGTGGTTCCTAGTAGTGATGGGCCTATACAAGTGTATTGTAACAACAATGGGGCTATTGCACAGGAAAAGGAATCAAGATCTCATCAAAGGTCCAAGCATGTACGCCATAGATATCATCTAATTAGGGAGATCATTGGTTGAGTTGATGTACAATAGAGAGAATTCCCACTGAGTATAATATTGTTGATCCGTTGATGAAGCCATTGTCATAGAATAACTTTGATTCTCATATACTCGCCTATGGTATTAGATACCAAAGCGATTGGCTTTAGGTCAAGTGGGAAATTTTTTAGAGTAGTACCCTAAAGGCAATCACCTTTAGTGCATTTTGTACACATTTGTGTACAAATTTTATTTTCAATAATAAAGAACGACATATTTCATTAATTTGTTGTTCACTATTTACGAATTGATATTGCTATATAAGCAAATTAATGAAGTCTATGATATATGATATACCATGAAGGAAATCATAATGTGATCATACGACTGAGATTCCTATCACGTGCAATTATGTCAGTATCTAAATTATCCCTAGTCATAGGATTAATAAGATTGGACATCATTAATTTAGATAGACTAACATATGTCAAACTCCTTGATTTGATCAAGCAGTGGATCTCAAAAACTGTAAACATGAGATGTTTAGAGTTAAGATGTGGATGCTTACTAGAGGTAGTAAGTATATTGGATGACCTACCATGAGATCATCATATGGATGTTCTATTTTAATGTCATTGATAATCTTATCATAGCAAATGATGCAAGTATCCTTACACTTGAGGTACTTAAGGATATCTTAGATACTGATTCTATGCTTTGACTCTATTCTTTGTTGCCTTACAGAGGTTGCTCATAGGGTGGTGATTGTGTACAACTTGAGGTATTCAAAGGTAATTAAGTAGCCAATAAAGGATTCACCAGTTCTGTGATAGCATAAGATGATACCCATGGCCTTTTATCAGGGTTATTATTTGGAAATCTCTAGCTGAAGTATATATGTCATGAAGAAAGTCTTCATCGACATATAGAGTAATGAGTCCTAAGACGAGAACTAATATCACTTGGACTAGATTTGACGTAGTCAGTCTGGTGAGAGTTAACACTTTGTCCATACTCATAACCAAGTGAAGTATAGCATGGTGAAAGGATGAATTGCACAGCAATTGTCTATAGGAGGGTTCGTGAGATGGTACATGATGAGCACGGGTTCATTCCTTAAACTGCTTACTGTTCAATCAATTGGGGGTTATGATCTATTAATAGACGTCACTCATGACTTGCTTGGATTAAGTGTTAATCTAAGTGGCTAACATAACTGGGAACCTAATGGGTCACACGTATAAGAGTGACTCGGAGAATTCGTAAAATAGTTTTGGATAGAGATCAATTATATAGAGCGCAATAGAACTAAATGGATCCCGATGAGATTGGGATATGTCCCAATGAGATCGTGACATCGATATTGCTGAACAGGTCTCTGGTTTTTTTTTCATACCGGAACCCGGTAAGACCGACCCCAGTGTGACTGGATCACCTCAACATTTATATATGACTAACGTGTGACTATGTGCAGGAAAGTAATGAGTCCCAGGACGAGAACTGATATCACTTGGACTAGATTTGATGTAGTCAGTCTAGTAAGAGTTG
>JANPWT010000006.1:40415739-40428430 GCA_024678245.1 Erythroxylum densum
AAGTGATACTAAATTGTGCCTTGAAGGAGCTTGAATTTGGCCTTGAAAGTGAGTTGTAGGTGCTGTATGAACAGTAACCCGAACCTTGTGACTTGAAACTTTGATAATTTTTTTAGGTTGATTTGGATTGAATTTGCTAATTTGGTGTAGTGCCCCCTTACCTAAGGGTATACATCGGTACGCCCGTAGGTTGTCCCGATAGATATCCCACAATAAGGGAGAGCTACGATCAGTCAGTCACTTCAATACTCTCATGGCATCAAAATCATAAAACCATAATATAAAGATCGCTATGTTTAAAAAAAAAATCCAAAAGCTTCTTCATTTCATTTCATCGAAACATAAATTCACATGACTATCAGTTCACTCAATTCATGCATTACGCAAGTAGCGTACAGATCAACACATTAACACCTTTAGAATTTCATAGAGCAATACATATTTTTACCAATGCATATACAGAAAGATTTCAGAATAGTATCACATATATGCAAGCATGTTGCCTCTTTCCCAAACCAGAAATCAATTCAATGCACAATACATGAATACAAAACATTTTCCATTTTATTGCGATGTTGTGACTGAGCGCTTGTATTGTCCCAATCTGGGCACATTAATAAGTGAACCTGAGGCTCTAAACTGTCCTAAATGGGCGTATTAACATTGAGCTTGAAGCTCTGTACTGTCCCTTTTCGGGCACATTAAACATTGAGCATTTAGCTCTTAACTGTCCCTTTCGGGCGCATTAAACAGTGAGCGTGTCTTGGGGGTAGGAAAGCCCTCTGGGTATGCACTACTTCCCACGCATCCTCGGGATAGGAGAGCCCTCTGGGTATGCACTATTCCCTTTCGAGTACGAGGTTCTTTTCCAGTAATCGAGCTTGTAGCTCTTGTTGGCAGCTCCAGTCACGACCGTTATTAAACGATTATTTATGGATTTCATTATCACACTTCTACAATGTCACATTGTAATCAGATCTAATTTATCGAAGTCAGTCCTATTGTTCTCAATTACACATTACACACATTCACAATTTCGCATTCACTAACAGTTTACACATCAATGCCAAAGTTCGCAATTCCTCGGACCTTCGGTCCGAGATCTCAAACACAACAATTCACATATACACGTAATTATTCTCCACATGGTATAAGCGCATAATTTTAAACACATAAAGATTGAGGAACCAACTAGGTTACTCACCTGTAACTTCCGAGCTACTGCTTGGAAGTCCCAGCAATATCCGTGGACTGACGATCCAACGGTGCCTCTATAACAATTCAAACAAATTCTCATCACTAGGTGCTCAATCAAAGAAATTCGATAATGCATATGTCTTAATTCAAAGCTGTACGATGCATGTTCATGATTTTCCAGCGCTATAATCCAATTCCGCTATCTCTTGCCTCACAACCAAAATTCACTATTTATTAGATCAATAGGATCCCTTGTTTCATAATGATTAAAACATTTCGCTCCAAAAATTCAGCTCAATTCAGCAAATTATACGCACTAAAATAATTCACTAGAAAGCCTATTCATTGGGTCAAATTCATTCACTTAAGTCCCCAATTATACTCCAATTGTCAAAACATCACTCTTAAGTTGCACTAGGAACTGAAATTGACTCACTTTCGATAATTGCGATCCCGCTAATTAAAATTCGAACTCTCAATCTTAACCACAATTGTAGACCTCTTTCTCTAGTTCACAACGAATCAAGAATCACCTCAATTGGAGGTCTACACCATAAATTATGCCCCAAAAACTAAAGCACCTATCATCAGAAAATTAGAGCTCGCCGCGACTCAGGGTCCTTCGCCGCGATGCAAGGGTCGCTCGCCGCGGCGTGGGAAACGTTCGTCGCGGTGAACATTCTCCTGGCACCTCGCCGTGATGTATACGAATAACCATGTCACGGTGACACATTTATTCGCTCGTCGCGACGTCTCGCGTGGCTCGCCGCGGCGAGCACGTGTTTTCTCGTCGCAGCGTGGCCTTTTTCCAGACGTCGCGACATACAGCCACGTCTTCTTCTCCGATCGATTTTTCCTCCATTCTCACTCTAAAACCAGCATTAATCATACTCAACTACCCACATCTCTAGCATTTAAACTCATTAATACATTAAACAACAATAAATAACAACATTAAAGCCATTAATACTTACCAAATCGAGCTCTATCCTTAAACCCTAAAATCTCCAAAAATCTCTCAAACTCTAGCAATCACGGTGAACTCCTCAATCCATGCCAACCATCATTATTTTCAAGATCTCTAGCAGCACTTCAATCACAAAGAAAGGGGAAAACAAGCAAAATCTCCTAGGGGCAAAGATCGAAGTCACCAACGAGAAGAGGAAGAAGGTTCGTGCCTTACGAGAAGATGTCTTCTAATCTTTCAAACATAAGGTATATATATAAGGGTTGTTTCAAACCTATAGATCCTAGTCCTCAAATTCATCACATTTTAGTCTCTAAATTTCAATGGCTCATCATAAAAATTCCTACACTCGCAAGTCTAAATTTTCCCAGCCATTTGCCAATCAATTTCGGAACCGGAATCTAATCCATCAGTCTCTAAGACATTTTTCCAGTCCGAAACCATAATTCTAAAAATTCCAGAAAAATTCCTATAAATCCTCAAAAATACAAAACACAAGGTCCTATACTCCAAATTTCAATTTCCAATCCCAAAGATTCAATTTAAATTATCCCTTAATTCCCAATAAAATATCTCACACAATTTTACAATTCAAAACATAATCACAATTAATTGCCGGAAAAATCATGAATGCATGTCACTATGCATATGCACACGCAAAAGGATCTATTCCTCTAAAATCAGAGGCCAAGATAATACTCAATGAATAAATGCAGTAAAAATTCCTATCCTGTCCCAATTACCAATATGTCCATCACATCAGTAACGGGATGCTACAATAATTCCTGAAAAATTAAGAATTAATTAGATACGCAGTCCCATTTAAGAAATATTTGTAAACGAACTAACTCACCCATTTTTCTTTGCATTCGGTAGTTGTCCATTGACCTTTACTTTCATCATAATGAGTGTGATACTATAGCTTCATCCGGTCACACTCTTCTCTATTTTTGTCACTCTATTGTATAGAAATATATTACTAGTAATATTTATTGTAAATATTAATTATATAAGGACATTTGATGTATAGCTTTTGAATGGTATATCATTATAACTTATTTTTGTCATTGAAATGCTTTTATCTATTCACTAGTTCAACATCTTTACTAGCACACACAAATAGGTAAAAAGAATATGGAGAACTATTATGCTTTGGAACTATACAACCCTTTGAGATCTCTAACATTATAATATGTACAAAATTTCTTGTTATGATTCTTGGGGAATATAAGCTAAACTCTTGCAAGTCTTCTACTCTGTGTTTTTCTTTTTTAATGGATTCCATAACTTCTTCAAATGATTTCTACAAGAAAAACAAATCAGATGTTGTTGGCCAATCTTCAGTGCACAAAGAAGTTCAAATATCAACATTAAGTCCAAATGAAATTAGCATAAAAAAGAAAATGCAAAACTAACAATACTCTTATAAATTTTGTATCATCACTATGGTAGTAATCCTATACAAACTAATAGGATTGAAAGTATAAATTTTCTAGCTTCCACTCTCTTTCCCTTTAACTAGAACCTAATTAATAGCCTGATCATATAGACAACAAAGGTTAAGAAGGATTTACCATCCTAGCTTTCTTCAAATGACTTGAATTTGGAATGTGAGTATGATTAGGTTGAAACATGTATCTACAACTTATTATTTTATATTCGGCTTCAACAATGATTTTGGAATGAGTTAGGATGAATTATTAAGAGTATGATGTAGAAGGTAGATTATGTAGTTCTAGAAACAAGGATCATTAAGACATATTTAGTGGAAATCTTATCTTAACCCAATTTATTGATGACTATGAAGGGAACAAGTTCTTCCAACTGCGACATAGGGCCTTGTAATGATGGTTAAACCACACCAAATACCACATAGATGTAGGCAATAAAAATTTTAATAAAGGTTTTGGATTAACACAATGAGAAAGAGGGCAGAAGGTTGACACATAAACATATACCAGAGAGAAATAGTAGGCATAAAAGTCCATGATGTGCCAATCTAGAACCAATAACATATCCTGAAATTGTGCCTTTTCCATAATGCGTCTCTGCCCATATCTAGTACCGCAAACCCACCACATAAAGTGCTGTAATAGAGGAAAAAGAGGTACTATCAATATAACTCCTAATGTCAAAAGAGCCCACATCAAAAGTCTATCTGAATTCTCCAAGTATCCAGTGAAGTTTGTGAGCATAGATAATTATAATATAGGAAACTAATGAACCAACGGAACTATTTGATAAGAAAGTTTTTGACAAATCCCCAACAAACTTTAGTGACTTCGAACATTATAGTCAAAATCCATTTCTAGCAGTCCTAATGGAGACAAATTCAAGAGTTATGGAAGAATTTTAAAAAACAATGTCACATTTCAACCAACATATTTGCAGCATGCCCTTCCTCCTTAACTACAATAACTAAATAAATTAACTAAAGATGCAATGAGACCGTAACCGAGTATCGAGTATAATGATCTGAAGCTTAATAATCTTGATAAAAAAAAACCCACAAGAATCTCCAAACAAATCACCAATCCCACATTCAAAAGCATAAACAACCGTGGAACTGATCCCAGCTTAGCAAAAGAACCTACTAAGCTAATTTTCTCAAATATCACAACGAATTAATCACCAAAACGATGAAAATTTCCACTTTATGTGAATACATCCTTAACAAACTCAAACTTTATTTCTAAATATTTTAAGAACCAAACTTTATTATCTAAAACAAATTCAATGTTAAAATTCACCAAACTCAGAACGAGAATTGCCCAAAAGAATTAAAAAAAAGATTTATAAACATAAGTGCAAGTACACAACAAAAGCAACATTGAGAAGAAATGCTCTTGTTGTCAAGAAGCGAACTGTGGACTCGAACTTAGAAGCCAACCCTTCAAAATTCGAACTCGACCCACCAGCTTTAGTCATTCTATAATCTTTGTAATCATGATGGTATTCATATCCACCCCAAGAATACCCTCCACGATAACTATAATTCGATGAAGACGACAAAGACGACATGCGAAAGTTGTAATCAGTGCATTGCGGTAGTCACAAAGGACCTCCTAGACCTTGGAAACTTGTTTGATTTTGCAAGTGGCATGTTCTTTAACGGAGGTCGAAGATTAAAAGTGTTTGTTCGGTTGGTACTCCATAGCCAATCTCCTGAATGCTTCTTTGATTTCTTCTTTCGTCGCATACTTCCTTAATCCCAATAGCTTGTAGTGATCCATTGCAAATCAAGAAAGTAATAAAATTAGGGTTAAGGTTAGGGTTAGGGATGAGGAGGAGAGGTTACCCTATACCGAGAGAGCAACAACACTCTACTTCTTAATCTCGAAACGCTTGGGCTTCTTAGTGAAGGAAGAAGGAGCAACGTTGCTAGAGGCCTTACATTTGGGTGAGAAGAAGGCAGAGAGAAGAAACTAAAGAAGAAGAAACTAGAGAAGAAGAAATGTCAAAGAAGAAACTAGCAAAATGGTGGGAAATTAACGCACGAGAAGAAAATTTTACTTTTAAATATTAATTAAACAAAAGGCAAACGTAAGTAGAGACATTTTATTCAAAAAAATGTTGCGGTTTTTATTTCGTGACATTTTAATAAAAAAAACATCGCAAAAAGTGCTATAAATCTGTGACATTTTTATAAAACGTCATAAAAAAATTTGAACTTTTCGTAACATATATCAACGACATTTTATTGATAAAACGTTACGAATTGTATTGTTTTCTTGTAGTATTTCTAATCAACTTCAAGAAACAAGTTGACCAGAAAATTGTGCATAGAACTGTTTAGATACTTCACACCAATTCTTACTTATTTTCTCGCCTTTCGTATCTCAACTTCGGTAAGGAAACAAAAGATAAATAAAAAAGAAAGGGAGCTAATCCATACCAGTTAAATGATTGCTAAATAGCATCATATTGGATCATATTAGAAAATTTTAAAGAATAACAGCTATTTTAAGCCTGGTCAATGACCATGACGATCTCATGGCTACTATTATTTTCTTGATAAATTATTATATAAATAAGGAAATAGAGAGGATTCAAGCCAAACTTGCAGATTACAACTTAGAAAGTAGTATTCGCGTACGGGTCCTTATAATGAGTAGTTGTTTTATGAAAGTCAACGCTGTAATACCTGAAGATATTTACCATATTTAGTATTTACCACATTAGATTGACAAGAAAAGACTCTTGATTTGCAAAAGTAAAGACAAATTAGTAAAAGAAGAAGAAGAAGATATGAACGCCTCTTTTCTTTTCATAGACGAAGACTTTAAATTTTGTAAGTAATTTAAATACGTCAACATACATGCAAACAAATTAAAGATAATATTATTCCAGCACCGAACTTATATAATGAAAATCTTGTGATACAGTCACTAGAAGAAATAAAAATTACCTAGTAATTAATAATAATTTCCATGCACTTTAGTC
Organism: Erythroxylum densum; assembly: GCA_024678245.1. NCBI lineage: Eukaryota > Viridiplantae > Streptophyta > Magnoliopsida > Malpighiales > Erythroxylaceae > Erythroxylum > Erythroxylum densum. Next base: position 40,422,347 of record JANPWT010000006.1, read on the forward strand.
TCAATAATTTATTTAGTATGAACATGTGTTAGTGTAATATTCCAACAGACGGTTAGCTACACAATATCCAATTAAATAAGGACAAACTATAGAATCTCTAATTTATTAAAGATTGTGTTTAATTTAATAAAAATAATCAACCTAAGTGTAAAAATGAAGATTGCGTATAAACTTTGCAATGTCTCTCATTACCCAAACATTTGGATAAAATTTTGTTAAGGTTAAAGTGGTATTGCTGTCGTTTTCCAGTAATTTCTCTTACGTTTTATATTTAGAAGTTATTTTGATTTAGAAATCTAAACAAAGGTGTATTGTTGTTAATATTTGCAACTACTCCTTCATGTTCGTCTATACTTAATTGATAGACTAGAGTGCGGTGTAGATAAGAACTAAGACCAAAAGTTATACATTGATTAAATATTGATGGATCCCTTGAAATGTCTTACCATCGATAAAATAAAAAAGTTGACTTTGATTTTTCTTTTTTTTTTTTCCTTATACGTCTTTAGTGCCGCACCTTTGTTCAATTGTAACTGCCCTTTAGCACCAATTATCCATGCTGTGTTCACTGAGTGAAACTATTTCCAACAAAAAGAGGCAAAGGCTGATTGAGAAGGGCTAAAGACTCATTCATAGATAAAAACTTGGTTCACCAATTGCTAAGCATATGTAACAAATCCCTAGAAAATTATCACAAGCAATATGTAGCTATAATTAGCATAATTGTTGTCTGATTCCATCCAAATCATGCTCAATCGAGCTGCTAATGACATAATGTATTCCTTTGTCTAAGGGTTTTCTTAACTAATTATATGTGCATTTATTGCATCTTCACACTAAGGGAGACTACTTTTCTTTTTGGATGATAGGAGAGCTTCAGCTTTCAAGAAAGAGGTTGATAGTTTCTGTCTGACCTAATCTAAAGCCTGACTGGGCTCAACATTGTCGAGTTTGAGCCTGAGTCTGATCAGACTTGAGTAGCTCAAAGATCAACTCGAATTTTTTAAAAAAATAAAAATAAAAAATGATGTCCCTTTTTGCAAAACCAAAATTTTTTTATAATTATCAAACCTTGTATGTTAGATTAGACTTGGGCAACTAAAGTCTGACCTAAAAAACTAAAGGTGGGGATTTGACTCGAAATCTAGTCAATCCTTTAATTTGAGCCCGAGCCTAATTGCCAACTTTACAAAAAGGAAACAAAGATCATTAATTTAATAAACTTTAATTAAGCGATATTAATAGGACAGCTTCAAAGATTGTAATTGTCTAGTAGAGCACTTACGCCTTTGATTAATAAAAATAAATTTAGAAACTAGAAAAGGGTAGCCAGGACTTCGACATAAGAATGCGCAATTGACGACTCAACGATCAAATCAACTGACAATGATTTTGCGATTAGATAACACCACAATATCTACTAATTTAAATTATCATACATCACAATGGTAACTTTAATTATATGCTCACAAATCCCCTTTCATCAAGCATTTGAAAAAACACTATAAGTGCTAACATCTTTAATAACTAAACGAACAGCCGCAGTTGAAGTTATTATTGTAAGTAGGCTAAACAAGATGACATTGAACCAATGCCATATCTTATTCTCTATTCTTGCAGTCTTAGCCTTCACCTGCAGAGTAAAAATTGGAGTTTAATTAATTTGCTCAAATATTCAATCTTTTCTAAGATTTTACTTTCCATAATTTGATTAACATTTTTTTTTTTTGGAAAAAGTGATTAAGAACTTTACAAGTGGCAATGTCGCTAAATGGATTAGCGCGCTTACCTTGAGGAATACAAGGCTTGGAAACAGGAAAGTGAGTGGAATGAGCATAAATGAGCCGATCAAGGATATAAAATCTGCCACGAAAGGAAAGGCGGCGGCGACTAACGTGTTTACTGAGAAGAATATTGCTCGAAGCCCCAGTAGCCGTAGGATGTTTTGTTTGGAGTGAATTTTGTGATTCGGATCAAGATATCTGGTATCAAGGAACTCGTGTACAGGGGCGGCGAACATCTGAATTCAATTCAAGAAGATGAAGAGTTAGGCACCACTTGAATAATAAATAAAAGGAACGAGGAAAGGGAAAAGGGTAAGCCAAGCCAACTGAAGTCTTACACTTTGTGAGAATATGAATTGGAGAAACACTGCGACATTTGTAAGAACCTTAACCCATGTTGGACCAGCAAAATTTTGCGGGAGGTACCAAGAAACTGACGTACCGTAAGCCCAGTACCCTACTATGGTAATACCATAATAGAAAAAGCAACCTAGTGTAAACTGCATAAGCAAGGCTTTTCTCATGTTCTTCACTGCCGGCTCCTTCAAAGTTGACTGCATGTGTATGAGTAAAAAAACTGTCAACAATGAGGGTTTTCAGCGAGTTCTTCGCCCTTAATTCATGCCCATCATTTTATTTTTCATTTTTTAGTATATAGATGGCTTAACCTGAGCTTCCGGTAACATCCCAGATGCGCTGACGGCGACAAGCGCTGAGATTGCATTGAAGGCATTGAACATCTTGCCCACATCAGTTCCACTAACCTCGTAATTTCTGCTGGGATTTGGATTCCCTTCGCGTGAGAAATACACTTGTTAGTGCTTTACCAGAACATGAGTCAAACAATTTTATTAGCAATCATAAATATAAAAGTGTAATAAGGTGAGGAAGATGCTTCGATCAGTAATTAATAAATGATGATGATCATTATTATCCAAGTAGTCTGTTTTTGGACATCGCATAGAAAGATGTTTCATTAATTGCCGTGAATTTGGTGACGTTGTGCTCGCTAAAAAGAAAAGTTGCCGGATACCAACCCCCATCGTGAATACACTGGCTCAAACTGGTGGCAATGTAAACAGCGGTCAGAGCAGCAGAAAGTCCCAACCAAACCCTCATTGCTGACATGGTCGGGATGCATACCGAAAATAAGAAATATGCTACCCCAGCCACTATTATAAAGTACTGAAGCCTTATAGGAGAGCTGTTTAATTCTGAATTCATTTCCTGAAAAATAAATCATAAAAAGAAATAATGTAATCAATAACTCTAGATATTTTTTAAAACGAGCACTATAATTAATACAATCTAAAATAAATCATCACCTTAAGTGCTCTTCCTCCAAGGAGAATGAAGCCCATGTTTACGAGTATGAGGGTCAAGAATTGGGCGACCCATATTATGTAATAAGATGGCTTCCCTGAAGATAAGAGAGAAACAGAAAGCCAAGTGTTTTAGTTGGTCAACGCACGATTGAACGTGCTAGAAACAATTATAATAATACATGGATTATGCTTCAGCACAAATTCCGTTTGAGTACGAAAAAGAAGTTGACTTGAATTATAAATTCTATACCAATCGGTTAACTAGAATTAACTGCGAATTAACTAGTAAATCTGGCTATAATAATTGAGGTAATTATACGTCACAATTCACATGTTTTTGAAGAAGTTAAAGTTTAATTAAACAAAGAGATTGTTAAATAAATTAAAAAGAGAGAGATCTAAAGTAGACGTTCATGCTTTTTTATCTATCAAAAGAAATTGAGTATTGTTTTCTATGAAAAGAAAATTTAGATTTTAAGTGATTGTTAAACCTTGAAGGATGAAATTCTTAGAATTTTTATGGATAAAAAGCTTTCAAACTCATATATAACTAGTTAAGATTTATAAATAAATACAATATTCCCTGGATATGATTGATTTTTGTTATAGCATGTCTCTGCTCCTTGTGTTCGAATAAGATCTACGTATGTACAGTGTGCTAGAACAAAAATTATTTCAACATATGCCATGGTAGTTTATAATTAAGTGGGTTTTATAAGAATTGGTTTCCTATTATTTGGTCATTAAAAAGTCAAAGAATAGAGAGGATAATTGGAAAAACATGTGAAGTTCTAAGTAAAGCATTCATTTCTTTAAGTCTTAAGACTCTAAGTCAAAAGTGATGACACTGCACCAAGGCTGGTGACACTAACAAGTCTAATATAATAAGATCTACCATGTTATGAGTAACTCGGTAACATGCAGCTAAACTTTGAAGTTTCCTTTTTAGCTGCTCAACTTTAGGATCGAGGTCAAGCAACCAAATATCTACTTAGCAGCTAGCCTCTGCATCTATCAACAAGTTTTAGAAACTCACCTAAGGCATACCCCACAAGATCTCTGTATCTGATGAATCTTTTGCCTTCTATGTAATGGAACGAAGCCAAGAGCCAGTTGGCATAGAGTGAATACAGTCCGACCGCAATTAGGCTTATGATTCCCCATTTCCAACCCAAAGGAACCATTATAATACTCGAGTAACTCAATATGAAGCCGCAGTTGAAGGTTGTCGAAAACATCGTCCCTACTTGCAGCCATGAATCTGCATGTTTATTCATATGATCATCAGCATTTTGAGAAGATGTTGTCAACAAGTTAGTTAACCCCATATCATAAATACATGACTGCGGAAAGTTGATTTTTTGTATGATCGCAAATGAATAAAACTAAAGATCAAAAAAGAAAAAGAGAAAACTAATTATACCGTTGCCAATGACATGGACAGAATTGGCGCCCTGGTCGATGTTTTGATCGACGCTTGGTTGTACTGCTTCAATACTCAGAGTTTCTATATCTATATCGATATGAGTTACTCGTCCTGACGTCGACATTATTAATGCTTTCTGCGTTGAAGCTTGCCAATAAATTCACTATATATATCTACAGAAAATGGACTTATGCAAACAACATCCCAGCTGTATTTTGTGTGTCTCCAGTTTCGTAGAGACCAAAATCGGCAGATCAAAAAGTGGCTAGCGAGCCTTCTCTAGAGAACTTTCTGCACGTAGTAACCAGGCAAAGTGCTTCCGTTTTATAGACAAGATTCTACAGACTACAGGCTTGCTCTTCGCATCCTATTGGACCATACTAAAGAAGTAAAAATGATGTATAACAGCTAAAGTTCGGCCATTAAAAAATCTATGCATTGACTTAATATCCAAGTTGATTAGCAGAGATCTATGGCCACGCCGGTCCTATGGCTCATATTATTTTGTAGAAATTGTTGAATACATAGAGGTGGTCCCATTACAGGAAAGTCTCCGCTTTTATAGATCGTGATGTAAATAGGGGTCGTTAACCTTATAGCCTTAATGATTGAATTTTAGTGTTTGCTTGTACTTCCACCATGCACCTTTTGTGGATGCTTTTATAGTTTAGGGCCCTTAGAGACACCGGCCAAAATTAATGATTACCACTTGCCAATGCGTAGGGTCTTTTGATGACTAGAAGCTACGTGCGAGTCAACGTTGTAGTCACTTAAACGTATATAGTTACCTTTTCATAATTGACCGAGGCAGAAGATACGCTAGGGTTTCCGATCAGAACATTAGAGAACGAAAGCTGCCTGACAAAGATATGAACGCTTCTCTCTGTATTGCACTTTAATCTCGGATAAATTACTAAATACTTTTAAGAATTCAAACTTACAATTATTATTTTTTTAGACGCAGATAAAATAACTTTTTTGAGTATAGTAAAAATATTTCCTTAAATAGAATATAATAAAGATGAAGTATAATAAGATGAGCCATTTTTAACAAGTTTTTCAATTAAATTAAATCTAATTAAGGAGAAATTATTGAATTTAAACCAGCTTGTTCTTCCTTCACCATCTTTTGGTGATGTGATCCACTGCAAGAAAAATAAAGTTTAGCGACGGAATTTACCAACGGAATTTGTACATATTCCGTCGGTAAAATTATTTAGCGACGAAATTTATTCACGGAAAAAGGCGTCGGAGATATACCCGTCGACAAATTTAACGACGGAAATTTTCCGTTGGTAAATTCACCGACGGAATTACCGACGGTAAAAATTTATATCGGTACATTTACCGACGGGTTTTTTGTACAGTGGATAAATTCTCCTGTCAGAAAATTACCAACGGAATTTGTAATTCCGTCGCTAATTAGCTACGAAATTTTTTCCGTCGCTAAAATCCAACATATTTACCAACGGAATGTTTTTCCGTCGGTAAATTTGCTGAAAACTATTTTTTAAAATTTACCTACAAAGTGTTTAGTTTCTCTGGAAGC
>JANPWT010000006.1:40436665-40447591 GCA_024678245.1 Erythroxylum densum
GTACAACATCTGATTCTTTTGCAGCTGCAAAATGTGATACCTCACCTGAAACACCATATGTTTATAATTAAGTTATAGGCTTAAATTTAAATTGATATAAAATTGCTTTTATATTAGGTCGATTCCATTTGGACCTTGCTCAAGAAACATGACATCCATTCAAAGAGAAGATTGATCTTGAGGGTTATATGAAAAAATATCTCTCAGGTGACAAAGAGTTTTTATTATTAGGAGTTTGAGGTACAAAAAATATATTTTATGTAATTAATTTTTATACATTAATTAGATAAATATTGAAGGTTATAAGTACTTATTCTTTCTTCCAAATTTTTTTGGATTATGAATTTGACGCGATTATTTATAAATTATGGAAAGACGAGCTCATACATGTTATAGAAACTTTGCTGGTGTGATACATAAGACTAGTGCATGACCTTCTTATATTTCTGAAGAAATATGGAGTCATTAGCAGCAGTATTGGATATCACTCGAGGTAATGTCCATTTTAGAGCATAATTCTACCAACATACATAAAGGACTAGGAGAGATAATCCTCCTGTACACATTGGAAGATCTATTACCCACCACAAGCATGCTAAGAGACTTGTAAGTATTTACACTTTGCATTTATATTGTGATTTTTTTAACTTTGATTTATATCAATTTAATTTGATGTGTAAATTTTGGAATAAAAATGTGTATTATGTACAATGATAATGTTATAAATGTCTGGTGCCATATATGGGTTATTGTTCAGTTACTTTTTTTGTTCAACAAAGCGTAAATATCATAAAAATAGAGAAAATTCTGTCGAAATTTTTGTAAATTGTAGTTCACTTATAATGTTTTATTCTGACGTAGGAAAAGTCTATGTGTAGGAATCCTATACTCCATTAGCTCTTTTTGCACACTCACATTAAGAAATATGACGGTGGGACCTTCGTCAACACCTGATGTAGAAAACTAAATGTATGTAAAATTTATGCTTTGATATTTGTGTTTAATAATTATCACTTATTAACATAAGTATTGCCTTCTGATGGGATCAAATACAAAAAAACATTCAATGACAGTCTCAGCAATTTGAAGATATTGATGAGAGTCAAACATATCTTCATGCAGTGGGTGGTAGGGACCGTCGTAAAAGGATCTTCGACTTAGGTTTATTTATGAACACACGTTATTCACAATCCTCTACACCCAGTATAGCAACATCTAATAGGTAGTCCACATCCAATGAAGTCCATAATCTTCGGAGCATAGTACATTCATTGGCATCTCAGTTGCAACAGTCGATGGAGTACATAGCCTAGCTTCGTAAAGAGATGGATAAGTTGAAGGGGAATGACAGCACCTCATTGCAACATTCAGAGCATTCACATTTACCAAACCAATAACATAGTTGTAGTCAATTTGTATAAATTAAATACTTATTGTTGTAGATAATAACTTTTAATTATCAATTAAGATAATTTTTAATTTATATCATCAATCAATTTTTTGTTTTAATAAATTAAATGTAGAAAAAATCAAAATATTATCAACAGATAACTGATAATTGTATAAATTGTACATCAATCATAAGATTGTCAAATAAAATTAAATGCAAGTAAAAATTGTAAAAAAATAGTATCGGTTAATTTATCGAAGAAAAAACAAAATATGTCCGTAAAATACAGTGAATTTACTAACGGATGAAAAAATCCGTCAGTAAAATGAAGTGAATTTATTGACAGATAACGAAGTTCCATCGGTATAATTAGTCATGAATTTACCGATGGATATCGTAAATCCGAACCTTCCATCACTAAATTTACTAACAACATAAAAATTATTGTCGCTAAATACAGCAACGGAACACAAAATATCCGTTGGTAACTTATCGACGGAAAATTTAAACTCCTTCACCAATTATTACCTACAACCATTTCCGTCACTAACATAACTTACCGACAGAGAACCTTCACATCCCGTCAGTAATTTCCATCGTTAAACCTCATTTTGTCTTATATTGAAATATGATAAAATTTGTAACCAAATTATATATTTACTTTGAAATTTAGTTTGATTGTATATACTTTTTGTCTTATTTACAGCATATACTTATAATTCAATTACACAATTTATCAGTTTTGTTGCAATGAATTGCATTAAAAAAATTTCAAATTAATTTTATAAATTCAAATAAATTATGTAGAATTTGAAATTTCATTTATCCAAATATATTGTTATAAGGTATTTCAGGAAGGAACTTCATAAATTTTATATTATTTTTATCAATATCTAAACAGTGGATGGAATACTTAGCAATATATCAAAATATTTAAAACTTATGTTTTTTGATAATGTAAAGATTCTAAATGTATAAGTTGACTGAAAATAAATATGATAGAAATGTACAGCAACTAAATTTTTTTCAAATATTTATATATATCTTCTTTTTCATATTGTAATTCTCGTTTATTTTAGTTAAGTTCCAAACATAATTAATATTTATCACATTTCTATAAAAACATTGGTTAAAACTAATGTTTAGTAGAGTATTGAACAAGTTTATAATTTAACGAAGCATTTTAGATTTGTTATCCCTTTTCAAATTAATTAATAGTAACATTCTAATTTTATCTCTTCTTGTAAAGGTTAACTATTTCATCATATGGTTGAAGGCGTAGTTTAGATGCAATGCAAAACGGACCAAGGATTTCAGGATAGACAAAAGACAAGTAGCTTATTATAGCCTCTTTGCGAACACACGAATATTCTTACATTTATTTCTTCCGTATATTTTAATTGCATCTAATCAAGTGGACACTCCTTAATCGCCTGAAACAGTTCTCCTACCACCAAAAGAAAGAAAGAAAAAAAAACTCAAAGAATCTATACCCAATTCGTTACTTGTCTTCAACTAAATGGTTAAGCACGTAGTATATAAGAAACATTTTGTTTTGAGAAGTATTAAAGAATTGGAGACAGCTAGCTGGTATGTACACAAATAAACGTAAATTTGTCACTTACCATCTAATTGGAATTTGATAAGACTTTCGAGTAATTAACTCATGCAGCTTGCAATATGCAAGTGGTATTAAGCTGTAACACAAATAACAACCAACATATATGATAACAAGCTATCTTCAACATCTAATTAGCAAGGAGGGCAAGTCCCTGATGCTGCTTGTTGATTATTGGGTCTTTGATTATACTTTTCTATTTTCTAATAAAAGATTAGGTTTCTTGTTCAGCTTTTGTCTCCTTAATAGAAATTGTTTGGGTGATTAATTAACTTCCTCCAGCTCAGATTTGTTTTTTTTTCTTTTGTAATGATCGGGAAAGACAAAACATAAAAAATGATAATAGTTTGAAACTTGACAATTACTTGTCAAACAACGTACAATAATGACTAAATTTAATAGACTAGATACAATTAAAAAAAATAAACAGACTTAAAATATGCCAATGAGCAGAGGCATTCACATGCTATTGATGTAAATATAATAAGGATGGGTGAAGCATGAGTGAAGGTGCTTCCTTGCTTGAAATATAATGAGGATGAAGTAGGACGAGCAAGATGAGTGATTGTTGGCGGGTTTTCCAATTAAATAAGGTTTAAAATGAGGATAATATTGTTTGGACACTCACTCCAAATGTAAATTCACCAACTAATCATGTCACCAGCTCTTTACCATACATTAAATCCAAAAGTCTCACTAATCACTTGGCTTGTAATAAAGAAGAGATCAAAAGTTAATGGCTTGACAATATAGAATCTACCTATGTGTCTTATGCAAGATGGAAATGAAAACTTGTGATTACCTATTCTTCTAATGCAGGTTTTCTAAAATAGTTTGGGGTACGATTCTATACCTAAAAACAAATAACACTTATATTCATGATTGGGAGCAAACATTGAACTGGATGATTAACCATTCAAAGCATCATATGACTAATGGGCATATTTTCAAAGTAACTTTCATTTCTACCATTTATATGATTCGGAAGGACAGTGACAGCAGAATCTTTACACGCAGGGAAATAGAGAAATACTAACTTGTAGACAACATTATTATTTAATTAGATCCGATGGGCCATTGTTGCTAAGAATAAAAATGAGACGTAAAATTAAATCTTAACTTGTTTTTGCAATAGCTCTGTTTTAATTTTTAGTTGTCTTAATTGAGGGCTTTATAACTTTGAACTCGTTATAATATTATAATTATTTTTTTCTATAGATAATACCATTCATTTAAAAAAAAAAAAAAAGTTTGGGCCTCCTTGTCAATCTTCTGGTAATGCCATGGATTACGAATACGTTAAGCAACTGACGCGAGAGACCAACGTTTTTTGTAGATAAATGTGTACTAGCGTGACGTGAATCGCACTATATATATATATATATATATATATATTGAAATAACTAATACTGCAACTGTCAAAATTTAGGATTACATAAATGTGAACATAAAAGGCTTACATCATTAGCTTTGAAATAAAATCAACGTCATATGTGCATAAGAAATATTTGAGACCCGAAATTAAAGATTGGCTTAAATTTTTATGCTAATAAGTGTGCATGATTGTCCCACGAGTACATAACTCATGGACGACTGATTGACAAAATTTCAAAGCAATTGGTTAAGATATGCTAAAGCTAGCTGTTAAAACAACAGACATATCTGTTTAAATGGTGTGTGTCAAGGTCAATGAAATTGAACGTCTATACTCCTTTCTTCTTGGATGTGTTTTAACTCCTATGACCGCTTATGGTCAATGGATGACAGTAAACCATCAAATAATTGTTCAGTTGGAAGGAAATGATTGATACTCTCTCGTTTTCTATGCTTCAATTTTAGTAATACATGTAGGAGGAACTTTCTGTGCATATTTTACACTTTCTATTTTTTATTTGAAATGACAAAAGCAAAAACAAAAAAAGAAAGAAGGTTAGGTAGTTAAATAAGGGACAATTATATATGCAGGTATCTTTCAAGAAAAGAGACGTACAACTGACAAAATTCAATATAAAAAGCAACTATATATATTATACACACATAGGCTCGGGTGGCCACCAAGAGGGTTGCCTACGCAATTCAAAGAAACGGATTGAATGGTTGTCCTTTAGGAATCCGCCTTTAGTCAAAGTTCATCATTAATGAAAACTTCAATGAGTTGACTTGCAGCAATAGGCCAAAGAATTCCTTGTGTGGTTAACCTAACAAGTCTGCCATTCATTGAAAAGCAGGAAGTGTCGTTAAATAAATAGGATGTGCGTAACTCACACCACCAATAAAATATCTTGGTGTTGTTATCCTTATCAATGCATATGATATTTATAGACTTCTATGAAACTTAGTTAGAAAGGTCGCAAGCAGCCAATTCAGGCCGTCGGGTCATCTTTGAATGTGATGCACTCGAAGTTATTAATTTACTTTCATCCCCCGTCTCCGACACTGATACTTATTATGTTCTGTTGGCAGGTATTCAAGGTTTATTCCAGCGTGATTGAGAGGTTCGCGTACACCACATTCTTCAGGAGAGTAGCCAGTGCGCTGATTGTTTGGCTGATATGGCAGGCTGGCAGACCCCAAGCCTCCATCTACTTCGAGAGCCTCCGTTGGTAGTCCAGGACCTCTTCCGACGGGACCGACAAGGCATCGCGTACCGCAGAGTTTTGCGTGAATTAAATTAATTGTGTTTAGTTCCTTTGTACTCACAAAAAAAAACTTTTCTTCTTAATGGAAGCCACGATGCTTAAGAGTTTGAAAATTAAAAATGTAAAAGATACACGTTTTAAAAAAAATTATAATTACTCATTTGAAGAATGGCAAGTTAAATAAATCCTTTCTCCAACTCCCTCTGTCTCTCTCTTTATACATATATAAATTAGAAATGATTTGAATTAGAATTAGATAAATAATTACAACTCTCATTTACATATGTAGAATAAGTGATCTTATTAAATGTATCCACTAAGTTTTATCCGTCCATCTTTACAGAAAATCGACCTCAGGCACACTCGTAGTGAAGTTGGCTTAACTTATAGGGAAATAAGAATTTATTCCCATCTATTAATATCCAAATTTCTGCAAAGTATATGTACTACACTTAATGACAACTCTTTTAAGACTGACAGGAAGCAATATTATTACTAAACTACAAAGTCTATCAATTACGTTAAGGACTAATTAATAACGTCGTAAAGTGTCGGATCGATGAATAGCTAATTAACTTGTGCTTAGAGTGATTATATAATGTGCTGTTGTCCAAACAAACTTTGATGTTTGAATATTGGTTATGTTTTTGATCCAACATGTTAGGCGTTTCTTCAGGATCATACATTATAAGCGGAATACTTTATCATTTTCGTATTGAACTTGTACGTACGCTCTACCTTTGTCAGTGTATTACCAGTTTTTTTCCCCTAACATTACATTTATTTAAATTTTTTTAAAAACTTTTTAATTAGTTCAAATATAAAAAATTGAAATGATATAGATCTACATTATCGAATGTACTTATTATATATATTAGACCTTAAATTTGAATAAGATTCTAGTGGGTAGTTTATCATGCAAAGTTAATAAGTGAAAAGTATTGGTTTATATCCTGCAGCCAATCATTTGATTGTAGATTTTATGAGATAATTAAACAAAGATATTATTTATTTTTATATATTTTGTTAATTATATTTGATGTTGTAATATTAAAAATAAAATTTTTAGAATAATTATTATGCAATTGAAATTATGATGAGATCATAATTATGAGATTTAATTTACATTTATGTATTTTTCTTAAATTACTCATGGTTGTAATTTCATTAAGAAGGAATATTGATAAAAAAGTAAAACTAACAAATATTATTTTTTTCTTATGAAGAAAGTAATTGATCTCATAAATTAAAACAGAGAGATATTTAAACAAACGTAAGTTTTTATTAGAGAATAAGTTCACTGATCTGAATCAATTTTCAGGATTTGAAAATGAAATATTACTTATGTGTCTGTGAGTTACATCGTTATGATAATTGTATAATTGATCATTTAACTTGAGATTACCAAAGTATCTCATGTAGAAATTATTGTGTTTTGATAATACTTATGACCTATCCTATTTATTATAATAGCTTAGTCGATATTACATGGATACATTATAAATTATATAGAGATAGATGAGTAAGTCAATAAAAGATTTGTGATTTTAAAGTAATTAAAGAGAATGTTCCTTTGTTCTTAATCAGTAACGATTTAAGGAATTATCTGTTTAGAATGAATTAAGATTTGAAAAGTGTTTTCAAATACTAATTATAAATCCATTATTAATTAACAAGAATGAATATAATTAGATTTAAAAAGATTAGACACTATATCCATACTTTATGTCCAATTATAACATTTGATGACAAAAAGATTAAATTATATATTATAATCATGTATAAATACACTGAGTCAAACTATTTTGATATTTTTAATATTTTGGTGGTCATGACATATTGCTAGATGTCAATTTTGATATATGGTTATGAATTGTTTAATTGGAGAATTAAAAGGAGCTTTAATTTATCTAATCCTAATTGCGAATTATAATTATAAATTTTAATCATTTCCAACAAATTAGGAACTTAATGGGCACACATAAAAGAGTAAATAAAAATAAAATTCAATTTAAACTAATCTGGACTTAATTGTGAAGTTTCAGAAAATATAGTAATCAAATATGAGATATTTAATTTTATTAAAATTTGACTATAATTATAATTATAGTTTTATTTTAATCATAATTAAGAAGTTTATTTTTAATAAGAAAGATACTCTTTTTGTTTTTTTTTTCTATAAATAGGAGAAAGGTATAACTAGCACCTCACAAGTACTGAGTTATATTTTCTCTACCCTATATGGTTGATAGTTAGAGAAGAAAATTTTATGTAAGAGTCTGAATCATACATTTCAACCCTTTTATTTATGATTCATATTTTTCAAGTTATTCAATTAAAGATATCCTATCTGAAAATTGTAAAAATTATTTTTTTGTGTGCCTATGATTGGATCATAGTTAATTTTCGAATAAATAAAAAGATGTTTATACTAAAAGCATACGTGATGATAATAACATGAAGTTACCATCTTTTAATGTAGTTTGATCACCTCTTAATAGCATGCCCAGTATGACCATCTTGTGTTAATGTATCATCTTATTTACCCAAAAGAGTATTTTTTGTCTAAAAAAGAAATTAAAAGTCAACTCATTTGTTGACCACCAAATTTAGAGTCTCAATTATTATATATTAAATTAAATTAATGTAAACTCAATACTTGTTTTGAAAGTAAAATATAGTAAAACAAAAAGCAAATGGCCAATAGAAAGCCTATACTAGACAAAAGCCTCTAAAGTAGAAAACTAGTATAAAATCAACAGAAAAGGAAAAAATAAAATTGCAGGAAAGCATTATCTTTAATTGAGAGTTAAAAGGAAGTTAAAAAAACCTCACCTACAAGTCATGGAAACAAATAAACAATTTTATATTTTTTAAAAAAATCTTTTTTGTCCATTGAATAAATTGAATAGTAGTTTATTATATAGTTATAGAACTTCTGTTAAAGGTTCTAACATTTTTTTTCTCATTCTATGTATCTCATACATCTTAGAGGTAATTTAAGGATAAGGCTTCCATAACATTTTGTAGAGGAAATCCAATGAACGGCTGACTCCCAATCATTAATAATGTAATTGGAGTTGAACTTCACAAGAATTTGTTGCTATATAAACCTTGAGAAAAAGCAGTCAAACAATAGGTGGTTATGTGCTTCCAAATCATAAGGGCATAGAGAACAACTCCTATTGCCAAAGGAATGAAGGATATCTAATCCTAAGTCCACAAATTTCCTTTAATAAAAAAAACCACGGTATATAACTTGCTTTTGGTAAGTGGTGAATGAATCAAGGGACTTAAAAACTCCAGGTGACTCTAAGATTATTAACTTTAAAAAGTTAGCAATAAGATTTATTGGTAAAACACTATGAGTATTTAATGTCTATATAATTAAATCATGCTTTAACGGTCAAGTTGATAATTCAAAAAAATTATCTTTGATACTTAAAAGGAATCTAGAATGTTGCATCAACCATTGCTAATAGTTGATAGATATGAAAGCATCCATCTCGGTATTAGCTACAATACCCTTTTTTATTGATCTAATCCGTATGTGATTTTACAGTAGTTCTAGGGAATGCCAATTATCATACTAGAAAAAGTCCTCTTTCTGTTGCATATGATTACTTTCATCACTCCCTTGACTCTTAACTCTTTAATTCAAAATTTTTCTTAAAGTGTAAAATGGGTTAACTACCCATAAAATATCTCCTCTCAAGAAATGAAAATGTAGTCATTCAATCCTTAAAAAATCTTTATCATTGAAAATTTTCTAAATTGGCTTGCATATCAAAATATGTTCATTCCTCTTACGTCAATGTAAACATCTCTATATTTTGCCTTAGCTTTTGATACATTGTTTTTGTCACCATTCCATTAAAAATTTCTTCATTTTTTTGTTATGATTTAATAATTGACATCAGAATACTTAGATGTGAACTATAATAGTCATTTATTATTCTAATTATCCATTTTATTTTCCATCATTTCCATTAAAGGATAATAGTCTCTATTAGCAAGCCTAGTAAGCAATATTAGGATTCCCACATATTTCATAGTCAACTTCTCTTCTTGAAAACTTATGAACTAAACTACTCATAGTTGAACATCAATTATCACTTGATACATATCTATAATTCTTATTAGAGTTTACTGTTAGCCCTAACTAATTTGTTAAGTATTCCAAAACTTTAGTGAAATAAGAAATAGAAGCCATATTTTCTTTAGAAAATAAAATCAAATAAACCAAAAATGGAAAATTAAAAAGCTTGAACTTTTTACATTTGTAATGGTACCTAAAGTCATTGCATCTATTGATGTTTGTTGATATAAGGATGTTAAGAACCTTCATGGTAATCATAAAATAGGTAAGGAGAGATAGGGGCCTTGACTTAGCCTTTTATCCCTTTTAAACATAAGGGAGGGTTTACTATTAATGATGACTTCATAATTCAGGGTTATGAAATGTTGGGGTTATACAGGAGGCCCAAAGCCTAACCTATTATGGCCCAAAGTCAACAAGCTAGGTCTGGTAGACCCAGGCTTCCAGTTGGGCTTAGGCCTTAGGGCTAACTTAAGACCTAACTTGACAATTCATGCCCTTATCACAAAAAGCATTATTTTAAATAGCTTGATTGGATACATGTTGTGCGACTTAAGCCTATTAGATTTTGGGCATGGCTCAAGCTACACCTTAAGGTTTGGTCAAGTTGGACTAACGATGGGCTCAACCAAACCAGAACCATTTCCATCTTCAATTAGGATATCAAATTGACGAGATTAGGGAAATTTGAAGGCTTCAAATGAATTGATTAGGAATTCCCATTGCATTTAATCATAAGTGCAATTTAATTTTGAGCTCCTTTTATGGTAGTTTTAAAAAATTACTAGTTTAAAAGTATGTTATCCCTAATACTTCTTGGTTTTATCCCTAATACTTCTTGGTTTTAACAAAAATGCTTTGAGTATAACTAGTCATTATTCAAGTAACATAATCAAGTTTTGACATCAACATCTCAGAGATGACTTTGCAAATGGTGTTACAATAAGAGATAGGTTGGTAACTGTTAAGATAAAATGCCCTCGGATCGAATACCGGGAGAATTTAATAGCC
The DNA here is from genome assembly GCA_024678245.1 of Erythroxylum densum. Taxonomy (NCBI): domain Eukaryota; kingdom Viridiplantae; phylum Streptophyta; class Magnoliopsida; order Malpighiales; family Erythroxylaceae; genus Erythroxylum; species Erythroxylum densum. The sequence goes on from JANPWT010000006.1 coordinate 40,447,423, forward strand.
CGAAAAGTAGTAACGAAAATAAAGGTAGACAAAATAAATGGGACAGAACACAAAGATTTACGTGGTTCGGTCAATGTGACCTACGTCCACGGCCGGAGGGTGAGAATTTTACTAATATGTGGAGAATGTATACAAGTACAAAGGTTGAACAAAAGGCTTAGAATTATAC
>JANPWT010000006.1:40506495-40517072 GCA_024678245.1 Erythroxylum densum
CTTAATTTCAAGTTATCCTCAAGTATGAATCCTAACAATGAAGAAGAGAGGTTAGAGATGTCTCGAGTACCGTTTGCATCAGCAGTGGGAAGCTTAATGTTCTCTATGATTTATACAAGACTAGACATTGCACATGCAGTGGGAGTAGTTAGTAGATACATGGAGAATCCTGGTCGAGAGCATTGGAATACTATTAAGAGGATTCTCAAATATATCAAAGGAACCTCAGATATTGCATTATGTTAAGGAGGATTAGATTTTACTATTAGAGGATATATCGATGCTGATTATACAGGTGATCTTGATAAAAGCAAATTCACTACAGGATATGTGTTTACACTAGCTAAAGGAGCTGTGAGCTGGGTTTAAAAACTACAGTCAGTGGTGGCTACATCAACAATAGAAACAAAATATATAGCAGCTACATAAGTTAATAAAGCAGTGTGGTTGAAGATGTTGTTGGAAGAACTTGGGAATAAACAAGAAAATAGTACTCTGTATTGTGACAGTTAGAGTGCTTTGCATATTACAAATAATCCATCATTTTATTCAAAGACAAAGCACATTCGAGTTCAGTATCACTTCGTTCGTGAGAAAGTGGAAGAAGGAACAATGAACATGCAAAAAATTCATACAATGGATAACCAGGCATATTTTATGACAAAAACAATCAATGCTAACAAGTTTATGTGGTGTCGATCCTCAAGCGGTCTGATAGAGACATAAGCAATATGAAGCGGCAAGATAGAAAGAATTGTGTAAAGATATGATTAATTCTCAATCAAATCTTCAAGTGGGAGAATTGTCAAACTTAGTAGGCTTGGCGTGTTAGGTACCGAATTTCGGTGCCTAACATGCTTAATAAAAGAAATAATGGTTGGCTAAATTGGCCAACTATACCTTCAATCTCCTGCCTATAAATAAGTAGGAGATAAACAAAGAGAGTGCATCCCATTAGCAGAGAAGAGAGATGTGAGATGAGAGAGAAAAGAAAGAGAATGAGAGAAAAAATATTATGTGTATTTTTATGGGTCTAGTTTTTTTTGTAATTCTCTATTTTCTTTATTAGTAAAATTCTTTTATCTTTGCTCATAATTTTTACCCTAATTTGGAAAATTTTCACATAAAATCTATGTATTCATTACTATTTCTTTAGTCCTATTTAGTTATGAACCTGCTCTAATCTGGTTGATTTTTACAACACGAAAAAGCAATGGAAGGATTTAGGATTACAGGTAAGCTTCAATAATTTTCCAGGTAAAGGTGATGTATATACTTTTACTCTGTAAGCTTAAGAAGGTGATATATAGTAGCTTAGTATGATTTGATACTAGTTACAAGCTTAATTAGAGTAACATAAACTTTGATGTATGTTTTATTAAGGAAAAAGAGGAAGAATTGGCAATTTAGTTTGGGCCTTGCCCAATCTAAAATTAACAGACTTTATTCGAGTTGGTCAATCTACGAGTTGAATTTAATTTCTTTTTCAATTTCTAACCTTTGGGTTAGGCTTAGACTCAGTGCCTGGGAACTAAAACTCAATTATTTTTTTAATTATTTCTTCAGTTGAATGATGTCATTTTGTCATTATAAATTAAAAATAAATAATTTTAGTCTTAGTCCAACTCAATTGGGTTTCTAGTCGCCCAAGAACATGAGTCCTAGGCTTAATCAAGTCTCAAGTAGAGTTCATCGCTATTTTTATTTTAGGGTAGATCTCAAGCCATGGGAAGCTTGACTCGGTCTGACTCAATGTCATCTCTAAAAGACGGAGCAAATCAAAACTTCCTTTAAGATGTATACTCGTGAAAATATTGAATTATAGTTATGTACATAATATTTTGATATTTAAGTAATTTTAAAACGCAATTTAGTTTTTTAATTAGCACTATTGACACCAACTAATACGACATGAAATTGATAATATTGATTACAAGAGCTAGAACTTAGAGAATCAAAGAAGCACTAAAAAGACTAAGTTATGATATTTGGGTTGATCAAACTTCTAAGAAATAACAACTAAAGTGAGATTTGAAGCATATTAGATTGAAACGGAGATCAAGTTCTACTCAATGTGATCCAAGCTAATAAAGGAGCTATTAACATGTGATTGGCCGTGTTGAATCCTATTTGTGGATTCAAAAGGAATCATTCTTCCTCCTGAGTTCATGTAAAAAAACAAATGATAAATGACAAATATAAAACTTCTTGCTTTGATTTATGGAGATCTCGAGCTCGAAAGCTATAACCTGAATCGATAAACTGGAAATATCTCAAGTAAATTTAAAAGATATTGAATTGACCCTTTTAATTTTCTTAACAAATAAGCCAACTCACACAATTATAGGAATGGAGTTCGTCGGCAAGTCTGTAAATAGAGAACTAGGGCTATCCTGAGGTCAAGATGTTGAACACTTGAGGAGCAATTTGGAGATGGATAGAAGAAGAAGAGCTTAAACCCTTACACTATCCTATAACTAGCTACTTTAGCTATTGATGGGCTAAGGATAGGCTTCAGAAAGAAATGTAAATGATGGACCAAAATGATGATGCATAAGGAAATACCATAAAAAGCTTCACGAGAAGGCATGGACACAGCTAAATGATTCCTATCCAGGGGTTGGCAAGTTGAGCGAAAAAAGGTTAGGTCCAGAGTGGGTGGAGGGTCCCCAAATGTGTGTGATTCTTTCAAAGAGTGAGGTTTCATTACAAGATGGATGCACTCAACACATTGAGAGATTTGAAAAATGTTAGTTTTCTTGAGTAAGAACTAAACACGTTTGGAAAGTTGAAGCAGTTTGTTACTCTTTTAAGTCCTTTCTAATCTTTTAAAAACCGAAGTGGAATTTAAATCGATAAGACAATTTATATATATCTTATTATGGGACAATATTGAATATGGAGTGTTAAGATGAAAATAATACATTTAGGCAATATTTAAAAAATTATATTAGTGCTTGTCTAATTATAAAGTCATATACTTTAAGGGATTAATTCTTTTGTTTCTGTTTCCGTGTGCCACTCTGTATCCGAGACCATCAATCCATTCATTAATGTTAATGAATAGATGGATAGTCTCGGGCATAAGGTGACACGTAGAAATAGGAAACGGCCACCCTCTACTCATAATTTAAATCGATGAGTCATGTAATTTTGTACCATAAATTATTAAAAAAATTAATTTAGTATGATATTAATACTATTTTGAAAACATTAAATTGTAATATAATATCATACATAAAAATAGAGATTAATTCAACTTTTTAAGAAATATTGAAGAATAACTCGTAACTTTAACTTAAAATATATAACCATAAAAGAAAAATTGTAGTAAAAATGATCCCTCATCTTGTAAATGGCCGCCATTGAAGGCAAGACAGCTCCAGGTTTCATGGAACCAAAAAAACACTTATCCCATAATAAGAAATTTTAATCTCATTATCAAAAGCCTTGCATTCGTACTATTTATTATGGCATTCTTTTAATTTGAAAGTAGGAATGGGCCTAAGCCCGATTGACAAAATCATTGCTAACTAGTTACTAAGTTGATAGCCCAATACAATTCCTATCACTTAACAGGCCTTGCTGAGCCTATTTGCTCAACGTCCTCTCATGTCTTCTGCGTAGCCCAGTTAATGGTTTGCTTTCATGGATTTGAAGAGACACGAAAGCGATTAAAACAATAATAATTTAGTAAAAATTTTATCGATGCACAAAGTCTTAAAAAGTTTAATAATATGCAATGTTACCTTTAATTAAGATAAAAATTGTCTCCAATACATATGAATCAAAGAAAAGTATACATATATAGTTTGACTTAGTGAAATTCATGTAAATATTGGGTGCTTTGAGTAGTAAATTTTGTCCTTTATATGCATATCAATCCAAATAAACATAACAATTGGGATCAAGTCTATTTGTCTTGATTTGATCGACTTTTAAGTTAAGATTAAATTAAAAAATATCAGCCTGAAAATTTCGAATAATTCAATTGTGTGACCAAAATAATATTGTTTTAGGTAAACTTCCTAACACGATATTATTAGGTCTTAAATGTTCAAAAATTTAAAATCAAGATGACGTTATTTTGGATATACTCAAAACAAAATCATTTTGGGCAGTTCGTTTGAATTGCATAGCATGAACTTGCTTAAATTTAGAGTTGCATGTTTCTAGGATTGTGCTAAGTTAGTCTAACAACAAGCTAAGTCTAGTCTAACTTATTGTTATCCTATATCCAAAAGTTTCAAGTTCTAGTTATGGTTGAAAGGTTGCTATCCAATTTAGTAACTTGGTGGTTCAAGAATTGAATTTATCAATCAAATTGAACTCTTCACTTGACTTTAAATAATTGACTTATTAATGATTAATCTAAAATTTGAAATTTGGTAATTATTAGAGAATGACAGGTTGAAAATAAAAATACGTCAAATCTACAAATATTAGTTAGATCGAACTTGTTATTTAATTCTAAATCATTAACTCGTCAAATGATTTATCCAAGATATGCATTGCAAACCCTAATTGAAGGGAAGAGAAAGTAATTCCTTAATTATTTAAACCCTAATGGATTCTATCCATTTGACCACATTGAATGATAACTAGTCAAAGTTAAGATATGAGGAGGCACCGAAGAATTATTATAAACTTTGATTAGACATTTCTTCATATTATTTAACTAATATAGTATATATGATTGGTTGGACTAGATATTATTTTAATTTTTAAATAAAGGAAGCATTCATGATTGTGAGCTTATTTGTCTTTTTTCCCTTTATTTTAAGTGTTTTGTGTCTTCCTGGATGGACGTGACCAGTGACAAATATTAATTTTCATGTTATATAGAATCAAATCTCTCTTGGGACCGCTATTGATTAAAAATTTCTCATGAGAAGGATATTATGCTCAGGTGATTACACTAATCATATCTTATTTTCACATAATGACAACACCATCAAAACCAATTATTGAATCTTCTCAACACCAAGATGTTTTCCATGGTCTGTTGGTTCAAAACCATAGTTAATCACGATTATAATTACAGTAAAAATATCAAGATTATGAAAGAAATGGTAGTCATAATTTGGATCCAATTAACAATGTTAAAATGAGCCGAGTTTGACCCTGATTAAAAGAAAAAATTTCTTAAAAAGCTTAAATATAAAAAAAATATGATCAAATAGTTTTGTTATTACCTAGTTGCTCCAAATGATTTTATACGAAGATGATTTGGCTCATCATGTTCAAAATTAATGTGTTAGATTCAATTGATCAAGTTTTAGATCGAGTTTAAACTTGTTAAAAAATCTAGATTTCGAATCTAATTTTAACCAAACATAAATTCTTAAAAATTTCATATAAGATTTGAATTTGGACTTTGTTGCGCCTTCAAACCTTAAAATGTGAGTTTAACTTAAAGTTCAAACTTCTTTCACATTGAAAAAATATGTTGTTTTATATATATAATGAAACAACCTCGTTTTATATTTGATGAATAGTTAGTTTCAGGCTTGTGAAATTCAATCTAGCTCAAGTTCAAGTTAAGTATTTCGAGTCCAATTGAGTTTTGAATCGGGTAAAAAAATTCCGGCCAAGGTTGGACCCTCTATTTCACTATCCAATAACACTAAAGTTGATTTAAGATTAGATGTTAAATGATAGAATTTGGGTTATAAAATTTGAGTTCACCTCAAAATTTGAACTTCTTTCACGTAAAAAAACAAAATCATTTTATACATGTAACAAAACGACTTGGTTTTATATTTAATAAATAGTTACTTTTGAGTATATGAAATATGATCGAGGTTAAATTTAGGTTGGGTATCTCATATCGAATTTTAAGTTTAATAAAGAAATAAAGTCAACAGCCCTGTTAGAAATTTAGACCTTCCAAATCCACACTAAAGAATATATAATAGACAAAAATATCAGAAAATAACAACACAAGAGAATTTACGTGGAAACTTCCAAACCGGAGAAAAACCACGGGCACCAAGAAGAAAATTCACTATGTGAAAACTTCGTACAATCACACAATTTTTCCTCTCACCCAATCTCCCAATACACCAATATACTCACAAAGAAATACACAAGACAAACTCTCCAACTCTCACCTCAAAAGAGGAATTTAACAAGAGTCAAATTTGTACTACAAATCTTTGTCTTTGTTTTGGTGCACTAAACAAGGAGGTAGCCACCTCCTTATATAGGAAAGGGTCTTGCTCCAAATGTTGTCCCCAACCAATATGGGACAACAAAGAGCCAAACTCAACAAAAGCTGCATCTGTAGTCCTTGCATAGCCCGAAGAAGACTTCATCAAGGTGGACGAGGGAGACATCACCTAAGAAGTAAGGGGCGGCGTCTACCTCTCATCATCCTTCCAGGAAAAGTTGGACAAGCGATGAGATAAATCTATGATTGTGAAGCTTGTTGGACGTCGGATTGGGTATAGGATATTATGCACTCGTTTAAAATCACTGTGGAACCCTAAAGAGCCGTTGAAGATCATCGATTTGGACCTCAACTTTTTCCTGGTGAAATTTGTCGAAGAACGAGACTTCATGCACGCCTTGACAGACGAACCTTGGAGCATTTTCGGCCACGCCCTCTCTGTGCAACAATGGCGGCCCGACTTTCCTCCCTCCCAAGGCAACATTTCTCGTGCGGTTGTCTGGATCAGGTTCCCGGAGCTTCCCACAGCACGATACCACCCGAAGATTTTAAGCGCACTGGGGAACTTGGTGGGAACAACGTTGAAGATTGATGAAACCACTTTGTTAACGCAGAGGGGACTTTTCGCTCGGGTAACAGTTGATTTAGATCTCAGCATCCCACTTCGTCATACGATGGAGCTTGATGGGGAAGCGTTTATGGTTGCTTATGAAGGCCTCCCGAATATTTGTTTCACCTATGGCATGGTTGGCCACGACCCCAACAAATGTCCGAAACTCCCACAACAAGCACCGGAAGCTGTGAACGTGGTTTCTGGGTAAGACGATGGAGCTATAGTAACGTCTGCTACACGAGAAGCAGGAGCAACAAGAACCCCAGTTGCGGCTTCCAATGGCTATGAACAATGAAAGGAAGTACAAAGGAAAACGCATCGAGGACCGTTGCAACGATCTAACTAGCGCAGCTCCAACAAGACTAAGACACAGGTGGGAGGATCGAGATTCTCTCCACTGACAAGCCTGGCGATGGATACTTTGAACAAGACGGTGCCAACAACTCAATGTCCTCCCTCGGGCTTGGGCTTTAGATTTAATCTAGAAGACTTCCTAGGCAACGAACAGGCACAGCCAGGGACGTCTTCTGCAGGTCCACAACAAGGCACGCGAGCTAGATCCAAAGGTAAGTCCAAGATCCCTCGTAAGCATAATCAGGTCATGAAAAATCACATTGCGATAAATATTAGCTCCCAGTCTAAGATGATATGTGATAGCCAAACCTTAGAGGCAACTGGAGCGGCAGCCAAGGCAAGCCAGCCCATGACAAACGGACCCGACAAATTAGAGGGGATGTCATGGGACGGGGTGGAAGTGGATATGATTCCCCCTCACACACCCCCTACCATGCGACAGAATATCTGGTGAGTCGAACTTGGATAGTATTGAAGTGCAAGGGATGGAAATACTAAATAGTAGTGACTCGGGCCCTATCACAAAGAATTCTGCCTTACACTCGAATGTAAGAAGGCCTGATCAATTTCCCTAGATCATGATGTCCATCCTTATATGGAATTATCAAGGCGCCGGGGGAACTCGCGTGTAGGCCATAATTCGGAATTATACGCATATGTATAAACTTGGTATTCTGGTTTTGTTAGAACCACGTATTAGTGGAGTTAGGGCGAGAAAAACGATTCAACCTCTGGGATTTGACTTCTCCTTTAGGGTCGAAGCAGAAGGCTTTTCTAGAGGTATATGGATGCTTTGAAAACAGGACATTGAAGTCTCGATGGTAATCACCCATCGTCAATTCCTTCATACAAAAGTTCAGTATGGAGGTTGTTCTTTTGCCTTGACGGCAATTTATGCTAGTCCCCAATTGAACTCTCAAAAGATTTTATGGCCGATTTTACAATGGCTAGGGCATTCTATTCCCGGACCATGGCTAGTAGGCGGGGACTTTAACGCTAAATTAGAAGAGTCAAACAAAAGGGGTGGAGCCACGTCAGCAAGAGTAGTCAATCATCTTTTTAAGAACTAGGTTCATGAGCTCTTCATACTGCTATTTGCATAGCCAGTTAAAAAAGCTCCAAATTAATAAAGTTATACTGGATGAATGCTTCTGACCTTTTATATTTCACAAGGTCAATCTTATTCAGACAGAAGGAGATGGCAACTAGCTAAGGTATCCAAGGCACTGGCACCAGCAATTGACAGTAACAATCACTGTTTACTTGAACTTATGAACATTGTGACAACAACAATGACCTTTGCTGGACGATAGAAATTGTCCATTCCTGCAGAGGCAAGCTTTTTAGAGCAACGGAAACAGGGAGACTTACAAGATGAATTTAACATATAAGTTAGATAATTGAATTTGGAATACAGCCAGAAGTTCCACAATCCAGCCTATGAAAATGCCTCACATGCTCAATTTATTCTCGGTAACTCCATGTAATTGCAAAAATGCAACTAAATCTGATGACTAGAGCAATGTAATCTAACAATTACTCAAAAATCCAGAAGCAACTGAGGAAGGATCCTCTCCAAGTGAGTGGCTTCAATCTTAGTACCTCCCTCAGCTTCAGCAATAAATGCAGCACGCTGCACTGCCTCTGCATCCATATAAAAAGCTCCATCCCAATTTAACAACAATATTCCACCGATTCCAAGTGAAAAGAGTTGATCTTTACTATGTCTCCAATTAAAGAAGAGAAAATACTAAAAGGGTCAGAGCAATTAACCTGAGATGAAAGTCTTCAGGAGCTCACAACTCAGCTTTAGCGCAATTGTGTTAGCTACAACAGTAACATAAGAAACACATCGTAAATTTTGCTAATTAATTTTTAAGAACCTCAACCAAAATTGCAGTCACATAAGCGAAAGCAACAGAAGAATTTGGGGAAAAAAAACAGCAAATTTGAAAAGGATCCGAAAGTACCTAAAGTGGGGCGATTCTTCTTAGATGTCCCAACACCTACCTGCAATAAATAAGCAACAATCAAGTTAATGAGAGGAAATGAAAAGGCTAAAACAAAAGTTAGAAAGCATATTGCAAACCTCGCAGTTCATAGCATTAGTGACCTGGTTTCTCTCACGCTCTGCATCAGTGTGGCCAATTTGAGGATAGAAACATGGAAATAAGAAATGAAAGATCAATGGTCGGAAGATAAGAACAGGGACGTGAACGAGTACAAACCAACAGCTGTTTTGGACCAAACGTGTTTGAAGATGGCATGGATCAAATCCTGTGAACAAGAATTGAATTCTCAAAGTTCATCAAAAAGGATTTAAGTGAAAACCCAAAAAAAAAACAGAAAAAGAATAACAAATGGCAAATGTAAGCATACGGGATCGAAAGTGTATGTGCTTTCGTCGTCCATGTGAAGCCGTTTTCCCTCACCACTTTGGCTCTTTAGAATTTAGGAAGCGCGTCCTGTGGTGACTCGTCATATATTACTTGAGCTACTTCCGAATTCCGACTAGCATGAGAAGCCCTTATGGCTCAGTGGTAGAGCGTCAGTCTTGTAAACTGAAGGTCCGTAGTTCGATCCTGCGTGAGGGCAAGCCATTTTCAACTACTTATTACAGGCTTTTCTTATTTTCTTCCTAAAAAGTAAAAACACAGCTTAACGACGACGTCTTGATACGCATCTTTTTAGTAGGACAGAGCCTCGTGGTTCTAAGCCCCACACCGAAGCGAGGATGGCATTGCACTGTCCATTAAATATCAGTGATATAGATACCGTACCGTTCCGGCCGGTACCGGCCGGTAGCCGGAACGGTACGTATAATCATCAGTACCTGCCGATACCGGTAATTCCGGTCGGTACCGGCAACTCCGTCCTCTTTTCAATCTCTTAGAATCGTTGGAACATCCCATAGGTCGCTGCAACTTCAGCCACATCCGATGCAATTAAATCTGAACCCAGCGGTACCCCAATGCCCCTGTTAACCCCTGCTATCATCCAACGCCACAATCCCACCAAAAAATTTCAGATTGATCCAACTGTCCTTTTTGCCTACTCCTTAATACCCTATTTCCGCAATTGCGTTTGATGAGACGGAGGCTGATGATGCGAGGACTGTGTAGGCTGATAGTGTGAACAAGAAGAGGAAGAAGCAGATGAACAAGCACAAGAACAAGAAGCTAAGGAAGCGTCTTGGGCCACAGGCCCATTAGTCATGTATTTGAGAAAAAAGAATTCCAATCTTGGATGTTCATTACGATTCATTTGCAATTTTAGGATTCGAGTATAGATTATAATGCTTTGAGGAATGTTTTCGAGGCAAGTTTTTTTAAGTTTTTCTTATTGATTATAAATGAATTAGTGATAAGTTTTTATCATCTGTGAGTTTTACGAATATCAATGGAATCCATTAATCCCTCGTGGTTACATTGAGCGATC
>JANPWT010000006.1:40524168-40542354 GCA_024678245.1 Erythroxylum densum
AGACTTTTCCTGTTGTGTGTGAGCCGGCGAGAGGAGCATGGCCCACAGGTCGGTCAGCTGGGGTTTCCTTTGGGACATTTTGGGGATGACCTAGATAGGATGTATTGCTGTTTATCTTGGATTTGTTCAGTTGTGTATATAACCGGATATTGTAATTAGGGTTTTGTGAAATGGAATGAGAAGGACATTTTGGGTTTTAAAAATTTAGTGAATGTGATCTTATTGCTTTATGTTATTGATGCCATGAGGTTTACAGAAATGATTGTATCGTAGTGCACCCTCGTCGTAGGTTATGCATCAGTACAACCTACGGGCGTCCCGGTGTATACTCTACGGTAAGGGGGCGCTACAACAAACCTCACACCAAGCACATTTCCTTACCATAAATCACCTAAATGTTTTGCATCTTACATTTCATTTTTAGCTGGAGTGTCTAACATTCAAAAACTTTTTTGTTTTAATCAAGCTAGACTTAAAAAGGAGTGGGTTAATGCAATGAATGCATAATTAAATGCACTTAAAAGCATTAAGAAATGGGAGCTAATAGAATTACCACCAGGAAAAAAGGCTATAGGATCAAAATGGGTATATAAAGTGAAAATGAAACTTGATGGAACAATTAACTGATACAAAGCAAGGTTAGTTGTCAAGGGATGTAACCAGGTTGAGGGGATCGATTTCATGAACAAATTTTCACCTGTTGTAAAGGTAATAATAGTCCAAATTTTCTTGACAATTGTAGCTACCTATTCATGGCCACTTCATCAACTAGATACCAACAATGTTTTTATTCTTAGATATCTGGATGAAGAAGTATACATGATACCTCCTGAAGAGTATGCTAAAGCTTAAAAACATCAAGTTTGCAAGTTGATCAGATTGTTGTGTCGTTTAAAGTAAGCCTAAAGACAATGGAATAAAGAACTTACAACAAAATTACAACAACTTGGCTTCATTCAATCTTTGAATGATCATTGTTTATACATAAAACATAAACTCCTACTTCTTGAGCTTAATTGTTTATGTTGATGATGTTCTTCTTACAAGATCTTTAGAATTAGAAATATAAAAGGTAAAGCAATTTCTGTATGAATAGTTTAGTATAAAGAATTTGGGTTATGTAGATATTTTCTAGGATTGTAGATTGCAAGGTCTATGGATGTTCTTTATATTAATTAAAGAAAGTATGCTCTGGATATTCTAAATGATGTTGGTTTACTTGGTTCCAAATCAGTAGCTATGCCATCACTAAAGGGGTTGCGAAAAGCGGAGAATTATTAAATGATCCGAAGCAATATAGGCGGTTGGTGGGAAGATTATTGTATTTGCTATTTTCAAGTCCTAATCTTTTGTATGCAGTTCAATAGCTTGGTTAATTTGTTCATGTTCCTAGATCATCACATTGGGATGCAGTTATGCGTGTCTTGCTTTCTATCAAGGGTTGATTCTTCCACGATAAATTAGGGGAAAGATCACTTTTCTCTTCCAAAATTTCATTTGAAATTGAGACTTATTGTGATGTAAATTGGGCTTCATGTCTTGATACTATAAGATTTTTAATTGGATATTGAATTTTTCTTGAAGGTTCACCAATATCATAAAAAACTAAGAAGCATCGTTCATTGGCAGAGGCAAAGTATAGAAACATGGGAGCTACGGTTTGTGAATCAATGGATTATCTCTCTTGAATGATTTTCAAATTTCAGTATAGTTGTCGATATCTTTATGGTGTGATATCCAAGCTGCAATTGGCATCAATTCTAATTCCGTTTTCTATAAAAGAGCTAAGCATTTAGAAATTGATTATCATCTTGTAAGAGACAAGTTTAAACAAAGGCTAATTGTTTAGGGATATATCCCTTCCAAGTTTCAGGCAGATTAGTTCACGAAATCTCTTGCTTTCAACAGTTTCTCTGCAACTTGGACTTCCACGATATTCATCAAGCTCCAACTTAAGGGGTGTGTAGGGGGAGGGGATGAACAAATATTGTTTATTTATATATATTGTTCCACATGTAAAGACGCTAGTTACTCTATTATTAGTAAGGTAGTGAAGAACAGTTATAGAAGGTTTTCTGTATAAATTTGTGTGACAGCAAAGTGTAAAGAACAGTTATAGAAGGTTTATTGAGAATCAACCATTGCATTCTATAAAATAGTTTAGACTCGATGTGGGATTACTTGTAGGAAGAAAACTAATATTTATTTTGTTCCTACAAGCCATACCAAACATTATTGCTGAAAACTTGAATGGATTGGGCATTTTATTTGAGATTACAGGCCTGCAAGAAAGTAATGTTCGAGTCCAGTTTCATTGATTCTCCCATAATTTGTGAAACAGCAAATTCAGGAATCAAATCAAAAGAACCGCAATGGTTCGTTGATGCTTCCATAATTTAAATTGCAATACACGATCGTGTAGAGCATAGCATTTGCAAGCAGCAAACTTGAATAGACATGTGAAAAGAGGGGTGAATGGTCCCGAAAGCATGGCAACTGTGCTCCTGATCGAAAGAGAGAAAAGAAAAGACAGCCCACAATTTTTGAAAACAAAGCCGTTGTGTCTATTAAAGCAAAACAAAAATAAAAAAAATAAAGATTGTTTCCACACACGCTTGGGTTGATCGAAGAGGATCCTAAGTCCCGTCTTTAGCAAGTAGCAACTTTTATTTGCTTTCCTCTTTCAGGCGGCTTTTCTGATTTGAAACGATAAAAGTGCATGACTCCCCTTCTTGGCTAAGTTACACAACTGTGTTTATATTATATGGGTCCAATGTTCCCCGCAACTGTGTTAGCTATTAACATTTTTTTTTATTCGCAGGCACACTTCTTTGAGGGTTCAATTGGCGCACCACCTTATTGACGGACCAAGCAGGCACACTTCATCATTGAAGGCTCAACTAGTTCTTCATCTACAGGTAAAACCTCGGCTACCCCAGGCTCTTACAAGAGACGCTAGTATGGAATTGAACTTGAAACTTAACCAAAGTCAAGCTTCGCTCTCAACCATCGAGCCATTCATGATGTCTTAATTAATCAGCACAATTTTTCATTTGTCTAGTTGCATATAAAAAAAGTTGATTAGAGATTTATCACATCTACAATGAAATAATATTTTAGTCATCTTATATAATCTTAAATTACATTACTTTTTTTATTTTATTCCATTAGACTATTATATATCTTATGAAACATTGTTTTAACATTTCTTAAATGAAAAAATTATATATTTACTCTATACTTTCATTTTGATACGGATTGTAGTTGCGTTGCTACATAAGAAGAAGGATATATGTACTAATTTAGTATACTTTAAAGAAATATTTGGTAAAATATTAATGATCTCGTAAAAATTTCTTTTTAGTAAAGTTTCAATTCCTAATCGTATCTTTTATGAAATTGATTATTTCAAAAATAGCTTCTTATTTGAAGAGTACATAACAGTATAAATAAACTCACACTAACTTGTAAATTTGAGATCTAGTTTAGTATTTTTTTAATAAAAAATCTATATTTATGATTTTTCTTAGTAAAAAATTAAAAGATAAGTAATCTGATTGAATTTAATTTAATTAATTAGTTTTATATTCAAAGGGAAAGAACCATGAGCATCAAATTTACAAAATGAGTTCTAAAATAATGTCTAGAAATTTATTCAGAAATTCAAATTTAATATTTTTGATATTAAAGTAACAAGATTTCCATTTGTCCTCTAGTCTTGTGGCATTGTATTCTTTATGGTATTGTAAAATGCCATTTCCTTATATATCGATCCAGGTGGCATCATCCAGATCCAGGTGCTTAGACATATGGTGAGAAGAGAACCCGTGGGATTAAATCAAATTGTGCGTGCGCGTGTTGTGTGGGTCCCATCATAAAGTCAACAACATAAGTGGTCCTTAAAACTCTGGTGTGGTTACTGCTTCGGTTCCTGCTGCGGTGGAGTGGACGCCTGTCTGAAAACACGCTCAGGAATTGCTCCTTCGGAAATCACACGGCCACCTGGACAACCTGCAAACCCCGTGCGACTCTACTAATCATGAGGCTGCTTTTGCCGTGACGTTCCTCAAATTTTGCCTTTATGTTATTTTAGCCCTCGAAACATTTCCCTCCAAGCTTCCATTCCTTATTTATAAAAAGTTATGCAAATGATCACCTTTTTTTACTACTTATATGTGATAAAAAATTTAAAATAAAAGCATCTCATTTTGCATATTTGTAAAAGCTAGGCAAATTATCACTAATATTTAGGTGGATTATACATTTTGTAGAAACATTACGGTAACTTTGTGAAGAACGCAGGAGTTAAAGGGCACCAGTGCAAAGTATGTCAGAACAGTAACACGTGAGTAAGGTCTTATTGGAAACCTGCATGAGACAAGATGTAATCATATCATTGCCTCTCACCACCACCGCTTTTTAAAAGAAAACACACCAACAAATAAAAAGAAAGAAGAATTTCATCCACAAATCTTAAAACGACAGCTCTCCACAATATAAACCATAATAATTATAATAATTATAATGATAATTAATAATACTTAACAAGCCCATGTTAACGCTACAAGTCCTACCAAAGCTCTCTCCTCTACAGAAAGGTAAAGCAAAAGATAAAGGAATGGAATGTTCCTATTCTTAGTTCCTTCTTCTTCTTCTTCTTCTTCCTCTTCCTCCTCCTCCAGTGTCAGTGATTGCCTGTTGCTTTAGAGAGAGTAAGTGTGTTCATTTTCATAAAAAGGGTATAGAGAGAGAAAGGAATAGTTAGAGTGAAAGATAGAATAATGGGCGGGGTGACTTCGTCAATGGCTGCAAAGTTTGCTTTTTTCCCACCTAACCCTCCTTCCTACAAGCTAATTACAGACGAAACCACTGGCCTTTTGCTCCTAGGCCACTTTCCTCACCGTGAAAACGTCGACATCCTGCGTCTCCCCACGCGCCGGGGAACAGAGATCGTTGCTGTGTATGTTAGGTACCCGATGGCCACCTCTACTCTGCTATACTCTCATGGGAATGCTGCTGATATAGGCCAGATGTATGAGCTTTTCATTGAATTGAGCATCCACCTACGTGTTAATCTTATGGGGTAAGTTTGTTCAAACTGGCCCTTTTGTTTTCTCGATTGAGTTTCGAGGCGGTGAATGTGAGTGTTGATTAGGAGTGTGAGTGTGCATAAAAATTGAAGCTTTTGTTGGAAGTATAGAACATAACGGTGCCCGGCTTGGAAATCTGCGGAGTTTTAGTTTGGTTTGTACGGAAGGAAAAGATATTGGTGGGAGCTCCGATAAATCATGGTAACTGGCAAGTAGCTGAACTCTAGGACTGTTCAAATTTTTTAGGTTTTATTTGATGATTCTTTTTCTTGTTTTAAAGGAAAGGGGCGAGCTTAATATAGTGTTATTGGAGATAACTAGGATCCGTAACCAGAGCTTTCTTTAAGTAGATCTTTTCATCTGACATCATTTGCTATTTTTGGCCTTTTAAAATTGTTGTATCATACGAAACAACTGCTTGTTACGGGTAATGATATGTGATATACTTTGGTTTCAATTGGAGGGAGGGAACTTAAACCCAGGACCTCCTATATCATACGGAAGGATGCGGAAGATGGAAGACTATGCCTCGGACAGAGATGGAATTTTGATGTTTGAAGTTGGTTAATGAAGTGATGGAGAATTTACATTATTGAGGTGGATGATGGAGATCAAAGAGAAACACTCCTACTTAAACATAAAATTTCATGTTAATCAATACTCCATGCAATAAGATACTAATATCAAATATATAACTTGAGCCCCATTTTCTTATTTCCTTTTTCCCTAATTTATGCAGGTATGACTACTCTGGCTATGGACAATCAACAGGGAAGGTGAGCAGTGTAAACGTAGTCTTTCTATGTGCTATGTGACTGAAATACTTGCACCCATGAGCTTTTCATCACATTAGTATCCCTTTCTGCAGCCCAGTGAGCACAATACATATTCAGATATTGAAGCTGCTTATAAGTGTCTTGAAGAGTGCTATGGTGCCAAGCAGGAAAACATCATACTTTACGGTCAATCTGTGGGCAGTGGCCCTACTTTGGACCTTGCTGTACGATTACCTCGGCTTAGAGCTGTTGTCCTACATAGTCCTATATTGTCAGGGCTGAGAGTTATGTATCCAGTGAAGCGTACATACTGGTTTGATATATATAAGGTAAAATAAATTGTTTATGATCCTCTTCTACATCATCCATTAATTAAAAATAGTGATGCATCCAATGCCTTAATGATGGCTTTTACATGTGCTTTGTGCAGAACATAGACAAAATTCCTTTGGTGAAGTGTCCAGTGTTGGTTATCCACGTGAGTGTCTGAATTCATACATTTGGCAATTGCATGAAGCTATTATGACGTTATTATTTGTTTTTTCTCAATGGTGTCTTATGCAAATTAAGCTTTTTTTTTTCAGCTGGGATGCTAGTATAATTTATCTTACAAAGAATTAAAATACTATTTTACTTAGCAGTTGCATCTAATAAACACTTCAGGCCTTTATGTGCTATCATGGATTCCGTCTTTGCTGGGTAATGAATGCACCATAATCTGTTTGAGATGACTGCTAAAATGGTTTGAGTTCTAAAATGAAATTGTAGAATTTGAAGGGAAGTCATCTCATATGCCCAGAAATTTGGAGTTGATGTAAGGAAAATAGGAACCAAATGATAGAGATGATTTGGTGGAACCAAATGATAGAGATGATTTGGTGATGGTGGGAAGTATGACGTTGGAATCCTGGTGGATTGCAAGGAGGGTGATAGGTGGTATTTGTTTGACTTAGATAGATCCAATTGCCACATAGTATGTAGGTGGATTTATATGATCTACGTAATGATCTATTTGACATCGTAATCTAATTAGTTACAGAAAAGGACAATATAATTTGCCTTCTTTCCTCATCTTCCTATTAATAAGCCAAATTAGACTTTGGCTTTTCCAGTTTCCTATATAATCCTTAGGGCTTTACTAGCCACTATACTTTTGATTTCTTAATCTTATTTGTTTCAAAATAGGTTTGCTTTGCTTCACTTATGAGAATTTCTACCAAATCTTCTTGAATCATTAAAGCTCACCCTAATCTCCCCCTTGGATTCTCGTGTTGGGTGAATTGTGATGTTATGAAAATATGACTAACGTGCGACAAAAGGAAGAAGATAAGAAACAACATCAAAGATTATGTATCAATAAATAAGCAAAACGTAGCATAAGTGACAATGACTTTAATGGAAGAACTCACATGATGTGTTTAGCTTCTTCTACGTACTGTATGAAATAACTGTTGTAACAGATTTGGAAATCCATGAAAAATCACGAGTAAATGTTTGATTCCCTTCTCTCCCTTAAAACTCTCTTCTCTATCTTTGAAATTGTTGCGTGAGTGATACAGGAGGGTGTGTGAGTTGGAAAATTCATAACATCTGGTATCAGAACAAACGTTCCTCAATGAGTCCAATGGTAGAAGGCACATGCGGAGCTGAAGTTTGTTGTTTGGAGGAAGGCACGAAAAACCTTTTGGAGGCTCGACTGTGACATGAGAAAGAAATCAGTGACATTAAACCCATTTTTCAACAGCTCATGCAAAAAATGGACAAGGAAGATACTGAAACTTCTGTGAAAAGTCCTGAAGATGGAGGATACTATACAGTATTGACAAGGGTCAAGAAAATCGATTTCCAAATGTTCGACGATACGGGGATAAGAAGCTGGAGTTACCAATGTGAACAGTTTTTTACAATGGACCAAACATTTGAAGAAATGAAGATAAGAATGGCTTCCCTTCACATGGAACACGAAAGAATGCTACCAGCTGACAATTCGAAATCATAAGGAAGTGAACACGATGAAGTGGGAAGAATTTATAACTCTATTACGACAACGATTCGATGAGAAAATCTTTGAGGATCCATGGGGGATCTAAAGGAGCTAAGACAAGAAGGTTCGGTACTAGACTATTGTGCCTTATTTGACAGGTTCTCAAATAAACTCTCACTGCCAGAAGATTACTTGGTGGGGTCCTTAAAAGGACTCATGGATCCTCAAATGTTACATCAGGCTTATACATGGGCACGTAAGCAAGAAGTGATTGTGACAGTTAGTATTCCAGTTTATTTTGGGAAGGGAATTAAAGCTGGAAGCGTAGTAGGAGGAGGAATAAACACATATAAGGGGGCCAGCTATATGACAACTCCATCCAAACCGTAAACAGAGGAAGGGTTGTTACCCACACCAGGGAGTCAAGGCAACGTTAACAAAACCAACAATTATAGAGGTTCTCGAGGCAATAGAACAACAATCAACAAGGAGTTTGACGAAAAAAGGGCTAAGGGGTTGTGCTTTTGGTGTGACGAAAAATACTCTATGGGACATCGTTGCAAGAAGAAACAATTCAATTATACATGGTGGAAGATGAAGAACTAGAGAAAGAGGAACTTGGGAGTGAAGAACCTGAAGATAGAGCTCCCTTCAACCCTAATATTTCATTAGAAGCAATGTGGAGCTTAAAGGATCAGACAGAATACAAACAACTGAGGATTATGGGAAGTTATCAAATAAAACCTCTACATATCCTCATAGATAGTGGGAGTACCCACAATTTCTTGGATGAAAAGGTGATCCGCAAAGGGAATGCAGAGGTAATTAACATAAACCGCATAAGTATTATTGTTGGTGGAGGTTTAAAACTAGACTGCAGACAAGCATGTAGGAATTTCGTGTGTAAAATGCAAGGGTTGCAGTTCTCTACAGAGGCATTTATCATTAAGCTAGGAGGTTGCAATATGGTGTTGGGAGTTCAATGGTTGGCCTCCCTTGATGATATGTTGTGCAATTTTAAAAGACGTACCATGGAATTTCAATAGGAGGGCAAGGTAGTAAGACTAACGGGAAATCCAGAAGTACAGGCGAGGGAAGTGTCTGGTAAGAACCTTCACAAGTTGATTAGAAATTCTAACCAAAGTGCTCTGTTCATGTTGCGTTTAGCAGACCCTATAGAGTTTCATATGCAACAGTTGGGAATAAACGACGATGTCCAGACCAGAGATGAGATAGAAGGAATGTTAGCAGAATTCGGTGATGTCTTTCTAGTACCAAAGCAATTACCACCAAAAAGAGCATGTGACCATGCCATTCATCTCTAACAAGGGGTGGAGACTATAAACATCAGAAGGATGCTATAGAAAAGTTGGTGCAAGAATTGTTGGAGCAAGGTTTTATTCGGAAGAGCGTTAGTTCTTACGCATCACCGGTCATCCTTGTGAAAAAGAAGGACAACATCTGGAGAATGTGTATTAACTACCCCCAGTTAAACAAGTACACTATCAAGAGTAAGTTTCTTATTCCACTGATAGAAGAGTTGCTGGACAAACTGAACGGATCAAGTTGGTATTTGAAGCTGGACTTAAGGTTTGGGTACCATTAGATCCAAATGGAGGAGGAAGACGTACAGAAAACTGTATTCCGAACTCACGAGGGCCAATTTGAATTTCTGGTGATGCCCTTTGGCCTCACAAATGCTCCCTCCACTTTTCAGAGCCTTATGAATGAAATATTTAAGCCTTTTCTACGTACATTTTTGCTTGTCTTCTTTGAAGAACTTCATTTACAGTGCCAACTTCCAACAACATTTGGAGCACTTGCGTTAGGTCTTGGAAGTTTTGCAACAACGACAATTGTTTATCAAAGGAGACAAGTGCACATTTGGAGCAAGACAGGTGGATTACCTAGGGCATTCTATTTTGGAGAAAGATGTGTCCACTGACAACAGAAAAATAGAAACAATTCATCAATGACCACAATCGCGCATCTTGAAGGAGCTTCGGGGATTTCTCGGATTGACAGGATACTACAGGAGATTTATTAAGCATTATGGAATTATAGCGAAGCCACTTAATGCATTGTTGAAGAAGCAAGAGGCTGGGAATTGGGAGTGGAAAGAGGAACAATGAAAAGCTTTTGAACAGTTGAAGGAAAAATTGGTGGCAGTGCTAGTGTTGGTGCTACGAGACTTCACCAAACCTTTCATAATCGAGGCAGATGCTTGTGATAAGGGTATTGGAGCTGTACTTCAACAAGGACGTCCCATAACATATCTGAGTAAGGCTCTGGCTCCTAAGCACCAAGGGTTGTCCACTCACGAAAAAGAGTTCCTTGCCATCATCAAAGCCTTAAAGCAATGGCATCACTACTTAAATGGTAGATTCTTTCGGGTACAAACAGACTAGGAGCTTGAAGTATCTCTTGGAGCAACTCATCTCAACGCCATTTTAGCAAAATTGGCTTCCTAAATTGATGGGCTATGACTTTGAAGTCACCTATAGGAGTGGAAAAGAAAATTTAATGGCAGATGCATTATCTCAAGTCTCAAGCCTCCAGTTGCTAATGTTGTTAGTATTGCATATACAAGCAACACTTCTGGAAGAAATTCGTGAAGGATGGGAGGACACTACTATAAAGGGGCATCATAAAAAAATTAGAAGGATAAGAAATGTCTTTGGGTAACTCCAAATGGAGGTATGGAATGTTAAGGTGGAAGGAAAGAATTGTTGTTAGTTGCGATAAGGAGTTTTGGAAGAAAATCATAGCAATGGCTCATGATAGTCCTCAAGGTGGACATTTGGGAGTGACAGTAGCAATCAAAAAAATACAAGGTCTTTTTCATTGGAAGCAGATGGCCAAGGATGTTAGAAATCACATCAAAAATTGTGTAACATGCCAACGGAGCAAGTGTAATCATGCGGCAT
Organism: Erythroxylum densum; assembly: GCA_024678245.1. Taxonomy (NCBI): domain Eukaryota; kingdom Viridiplantae; phylum Streptophyta; class Magnoliopsida; order Malpighiales; family Erythroxylaceae; genus Erythroxylum; species Erythroxylum densum. Next base: position 40,534,946 of record JANPWT010000006.1, read on the forward strand.
ATTCAGGCTTACTCCAACCCCTATCAGTACCTAAAGGATGCTGCAGAGAAATTACCATGGATTTCATAGAAGGATTACCACCTTTAAGAGTAAAGTCTTCCATCTTTGTTGTAGTAAACAGATTCAACAAGTATGCACATTTCATAGCCATCAAACACCCATACACAGCACAAGATGTTGCACAAGTATTCGTGGACCCTGTATTCAAATTGCATGGGATGCTAGAAAGAATAATTAGTGATAGAGACCCTCCCTTTTTAAGCAGATTTTGGCAAGAGATGTTCATATTACAGAATGTGAAGCTACAATTATCCACATCTTGTGATCCACAGACGGATGGACAGTCGGAAGCAATAAACAAGACACTAGAAGCGTATCTAAGATGCTTCTGTCGTGACATACCATAGAAATGGACGAGTTGGTTAACAATGGCCGAATGGTGGTACAATACCATGCACCATATTGCCATAAACACTACACCCTTTGAAGTTCTCTATGGTTATCCACCACCATTGTATGTGCCTTATGTAGCAGGAGATTCGAGAGATGTTTGGATTGATCAAGCATTCCAGGAGAGAGAGGTAGCACTCCAAATCGTTAAATTTCATCTTAACAGAGCAAAACAGAGGATGAATTTGCAGGCGGATAAAAAGCGATTTGAGAGGGAGTTTGAAGAAGGGAAGTGGGTGTACGTAACGTTACAACCCTACAGACAACATTCATTGCAACGGAGACCAAATCAGAAACTGGCGCCTCTTTACTATGGACCCTTCGCAATCATTTCCAAAGTGAAAAATGTAGCCTATACGTTGAAGTTTTCAGAAAAATCTATTATTCACCCTACTTTCCATGTATCACAACTAAGGAGCTTTTTTTTGAAAATATTCTTATGTCTAGCCAACGGCTGACCACTGTGACAGGCGTGGAAAAAGCTCTAGTGGCAATTTGGGACAGAAGAATGGTGAAACGACAAAACAGGGTGATCACGGAAGTACTTGTACAATGGCAAACCAAGGAGGAAGCTACGTGGGAAATTTTGTTTGAGCTACAGAAAAGGTTCCCAGAGGTCAACTTGATGGATAGGGCAGTTTTTGAAGATGGAGGGGATGTTACAAAAATATGACTAACGTGTGACAGAAGGAAGAAGACAAGAAATGACGTCGAAGATTACTATCAATAAATAAGCAAAACGTAGCGTAAGTGACAACGACCTTAACGGAAGAACTAATGTGATATGTCTAGATTCTTCTACGTACTGTATGAAATAGCCATTGTAACAGATTTGGAAATCAGTGAAAAATCACAAGTAAATGTTTGATTCCCTTCTCTCTCTCTAAACTCTCTTCTCTATCTCTGAAATTGTTGCGTAAGTGATACAGGAGGGTGTGTGAGTTGGAAAATTCATAACATGTGACCTCATACAATTGTGTTGGGTGAGCAACAGTGCCAAATAGGTTGCAAGCGGATTTATAGGAAAGGATGTCTTCCCTAAGCGAGTAAATTTTAAAGCATATGTTTCCTTTCTCTGTTTGAAAAATCAGAGAATTTATGAGCATCACAGGCGTATCTCAACATTCACGCTCCTGTAGTATCTGATTCTTTGTCAGCTTTACTTTCTGCGTTCTCGTGATTTTCCTTTTCCACCAATGAGTGAAACCGTCCTCTATTTGGTCACTTTATAGCAACCTTAAATACCATGACCATGAAGCTTGATTCTAGGTCATGATAATCTAAAAAAGCACTAAGATCCTTCTGTATTTGTGCATGTCAAGCACTGTGAATTTTGGGGAAAAAAATGCCATATTTTATCCTAATTTTGTTGGATAAGTTGATACAATATAATATTTTTCTAATTTTCGAAATTTTAAAAATATTTTTCTACTCCAGAATTCTCCCTCTCCTTGCTGTAAAGTTTTGTTGGCCATATCCCGAAGACATAACTTAATACAGTGGGCTTCTAAATAAGCTTGTCAAAAGTGTGTGTAAACTAACTATGTGTCATATTGAATGAGCTACAAATCCTATGAAGCCATGTTCCCTAACTCATAATTCTGGCTTCTGCCTTTTGCAGTTTTTCTGTCAATTAACTTCTATGTGCCTGGGAGGTCTAAGTAGCATGTGATTCTAATGAACTTAAGTGCCTGGGAGGTCTAAGTAGCATGTGATTCTAATGAACTTACAGTCACTATCGTTCTTCTATTGTTTTCTTCCCAAACTCCAATTTGGTCATTTCAGTTTGAAGCCATCTGATCTTTAAGATAAGCATAACAATTATGACATGTACATTTTCAGGGAACTTCAGATGAGGTAGTTGACTTTTCACATGGGAAGCAGCTGTGGGAACTTTGCCAAGAGAAATATGAACCTCTATGGCTTAAAGGAGGAAACCACTGTAATTTGGAGTTGTATCCCGAGTATCTCAGGCATCTCAAGAAGTTTATATTGACAGTTGAGAAGTCACCCTCACAAAGAAATACCTCTCGGAGAAGTACAGATTGGATTGAACCGCCCAGACGAAGTACTGACTGTTTCGAAACTCCAAGGAGGAGTACTGACCGTTTTGACTGTCCAAGGAAGAGCACTGACCGTTTCGATGGTCCAAGGAGGAGTACTGACCATTTCGACGGTCCAAGGAAGAGTACAGACCGGAGAGAGAAGCCAAGGAAAAGCACTGATAGACCTGAGAAACTGAAGTTCCAAGAGTACAAGTTTACCAACATAGAGAAGCTAGAGAAGTTTAGGGTCCCTTGTGACCAATCAGAGAGGTCACAGAGGTCACGGAGAAGTGTGGAATTTAATGAGAAATCCAGGAAAAGCATTGATCATCAGTTAGAAAGAGGTAGGAAGAGTGTAGACTGGCTAGACAGAATTCGGATTGGATAAATACAGAACTCCTTGTAAGAAATTTGTGAACTAAAATTTCTTCTTAGGTGAAGGCACATACAAGAAAATGGGGGGTTTACAAGGAAAGAAACTAAAAGAATACTGGCAAAGTTGATATATATGGGGTGTTTTTTTAACTTATGGTTTAAGATTTGTATTGACTGGCTCATTGAACTTGGAATTGCACTTCCTGCTGGGGTTTGTAGAGTTTGGTTGTTAATGGAAGAATTCTAACCTTTATATTCTTCTTATATCCAAAGATTTCGTTCTGTTTTTATTGTTTCTAAAGAAAGTGAATGAAAAAAAAATGGAAGAAGAATGAAGCAACTACCTTACAATCTTGTAGCATCTTAAGTTTTTAAAAAATTATTTCAAAGGTGTCAGTGCAGTTTTCCCACATTTTCCCCACAAAGTCCTGAAAATGCTGCTTTTCTTTTCTGGACTATGACATGGATAATAAGTGATTATTACTACAACAATTAACACGCCTTCTTGGATTTGGGGAGCTTACTTACATGAGAGATTTATATCATGGGCCTAGTAATAAAATATACCCGTGAGTTTTGACACCATATACTTAAACCCAAAACTTTAAGGTATTAGGTTTATGGGTTCTTTTCATTTATATGTCCTTCACTAATTTCATCTCTTTCTAATGTGAGATTCTTACTCACACTTGACATTTCAACAATTTCTCCCTCAAGTGTGAACTTTTACATTAGGCTTAGACTCCCCCTTGAGCGAAAGCCTTTTTGTTTAGGAGCTCGAGTATATGGCGTCATCAAGAGCTCTTCTACTCTATTGATCTGGGCCCACCAAGAGTCTCATTGCTCTTCTTTGTGAAGAGGCAACCATGGAATCCGACTACTATCTCCATACTCGTCCCTTGCCGAACCATTGGTTCTGATACCACTTGTTGGATCTGAGGAGCCTACTTACATGGGAGATCTACATCATAGGCCTAGTGATAAAATATAATCGTGAGTTTTGACACAACACTTCAACTCAAAATCTTAAGACATTAGGTTTATGGATGCTTGCCACTTATATGTCCTTCACTAGTTCCATCTTTTTTCAATGTAAAATTTTTATTCACACTTGATATTCCAACAATCTCCCCCTCAAGTGTGAACTTCTACATTGGAAAGAGATGAAACTAGTAAACGACATATAAGTAGAACGGACCCATAAACCTAATGTCTTAAGGTTTTGGGTTGAAGTGTGGTATTAAAGCCTATGAGTATGTTTTATCACCAGGCCTATGATGTAGATCTCCCATGTAAGTAGGCTCCCCAGATCTAACAAGTGGTATCAGAGCTGATAGTTTGGCAAGGGACGACTATGGAGATGATAGTCAGATTCCGTGGTTATCTCCCCACGAAGAACAACAAGGAGACTTCTGGTGGGCCCAGATCAGTAGAGTAGAAGGGCTCTTGATGACGCCATATACTCGAGCTCCTAAGCAAAAAGGCTTTGGCTCAAGGGAGAGTCTAAGCCCAATGTAGAAGTTTACACTTGAGGGGGAGATTGTTGGAATGTCAAGTGTGAGTAGGAATCTCACATTGGAAGGAGATGGAACTAGTAAAGGACATATAAGTGGAAAGGACCCATCAACCTAATGCCTTAAGGTTTTGGGTTGAAGTGTGGTGTCAAAGCCTACGAGCATGTTTTATCACTAGGCCCATGATATAGATCTCCTATGTAAGTGGGCTCCCCAGATCTAATAAGTGGTATCAAAGCAATTTGAATCTTCGCGCTTTCCATCTTTTTAGATTATTGTGATACGAACCAAGCTCTGATACCAATTGTTAGATCTGGAGAGCCCACGTACATGGGAAATCTACATCATGGGTCTAGTGATAAAACATACTCGTGAGCTTTGAAATCACACTTCAATCCAAAACCTTGAGACATTAGGTTTATGGGCCCTTTCTACTTATATGTTCTTCACTAGTTTCATCTCTTTCCAATGTGGGATTCCTACTCACACTTGACATTCCAACACCTTTTAAATTTTTAGTTATGCTTATAACTTCTTTATTCGTTATATTTTTAACGTATAAAAGATTCTGAAATCTACAACTTGCTTACCTTCATTGGATTAATAGGCCAATCGTATCACATTGTGCCTATTAAATGCCAATGGTCAATAGGTTGAATTAATGAAAACTCTAAAATCATAGTATTTGGAAATTTGCTATACAATTCATTCAATTAAGTGTTTTTGTGCTATGCTTTCTCACAGGTTCTCTCAACTTTTTGTGAATTTAATCTTATGTTGCATGTTGAAATCATGTTGCTTTTTGGGATTCTTGTGATTTCTGAACCGTGGTAGGATTCACAAAGATGTCTAAGGCGTTGTCAAGGAGACCCGTGGAATGAAGTTTGTGAAGTGAAAGTTCTGTTATGTAGTAGATTTTGACCCTCCAATAGAAAACAAGGGGGAAAAGAAGAAAAGATAATAGTAAGCTAAAAAAAATTAATCATGCGCCTGACTGAAATAGTTGTTCAGGACCTAAACTTCCAGTTAGTCCTAAAACAGCAGCTAGGATTAACGTTTTTGCCAAAGAAAGGTCCAAATCACTCTAAAAGGCCCACTCTGGCTCTTGCAAAGAGGGGGGAGCTATCCCAGTAAACCAAAGGATGCTCTTCTAAGAGCTACTCATGTCGGTCAATGTTGGTGAAAGAAGCAATAAAACACTAATCTTAATTGTTGTTTTCTACATGCTGCAGAGCATGTATCACAAGGCCTTAAATAGTTGCAAAGGGCAATAGAAAATACAATAAAATAGGAATATAAACTTGTGATTTGATACTATTAACATTATAACAGATAAAAAAACATGTTAAGACTCGTTAACTCACTAGTTGAAAAAACACGAAAATTACATGCTTAACCACTAACGTTTTAAATCATCTTTTCAACAGTTTTTCTTGATTGAAAATCACATATTCTCATTTGTAACTTGAAAATTTGATGTTTGACCTAAGAAAGAGATTTTGGAAAAATATACTTGCTCTTCAATGTCATATAATTTTAACACTATTTTACCATCAGTTACTAATTTTGTAATAAAATGATGATGCACATCAATATGTTTAGTTCTGTTATAAAAAGTATCTTTATCATTGCAATTGTGGACCAATTATTACAAAATATCTCATTAGCTTTCGTTGGTCAAGACTAAAATCTGCAAGAATTATTATGAGCCATAAAGCATGGGATGCTGGTGAAGTTGTTGCATACTCTGGTTCGGATGATGACAGAGCTACTTTTTCTTTCTTCTTTGAATTCCATATCACTACTTCAGAACCAAAATTGAAAACATTACTAAAAGTGCTTTCGATCATTTATACGTCATGGCCAATCATTTTCAGTGAAACTAATTAATCTAAAATTCAATACTTTATAATACCAAATACCAAAATTCACAGTCCTTGTAACATAACAAAGAATCCTTTTTACTACTCTAAAGTGTTGCTTTGTAGGAATATATATAAACTTAGACATAACACTAATAGAGAAAGCAATGTCAAATCTAGTGTGTCAGATAGTTTAAACCACCAACTAAGCTCTTGAATAGTTATAGATTAACTTTCTAGATCCCATCTTCACGTTGTAGCTTATTTTGTTCATTAATGTGGCTGTCACTTCACCATTTGCCATGTTAAACTTATTTAAAAGGTCTGCAACATGTTTCTTTTGACACACAAAAATTACATACAACTAAAGGCTTTTAAGTGGTTTACCCTAAGCTTTTTACCCATTCAAGCCAAATAAGGTGTTTAATTCAAAACTGCCTTTATTGGTGAGATGTTCAAGAGGTCACTAACATTGCAACTGCTTCTCTCCATAATTGGTCTAGAAGTCCTTTTTCCTTTAACATACTTTTGGTCATTTCCATTACCGTTTTATTTTTCACACGACGATGCCATTATGCTCTGGTGTGTACGGTGCTATAAGTTCTCTACGAATGCCATTCTTGTTACAAAAAACAATGAAATCAGTAGATAAGAATTCATGATGGGTGTCGAATCCAACAAAAATAATTCCCAAACACCAAATAAATATAAATTGCACACAGTGGTAAATAGAGTCGATCCACAGAGAATGGAATAAATTGATTCTATTCAAATTGCCAAAGAACTAATGAAATTAATTAAAAGGGGGGTTTTGGAGTTTTCTACTAAAACTACAAATTAATATAATCACTAATAGATTATTAACTCAATTAATATTAAATAAAATAATAACTAAGATTCAAATAACAAAGGACTCAAATAAAATTTATTAACTCAAATAACGACAACTTAGCCAGGAAATTCCTAATTATGCATAGACCGTGATCATCGACTCAATTATTTTCTTTGGTTTAATAATAGGTTAGCTATAGTTACCAACTACCTCTGGCTCCCTAGTTTCTTCTTAATTTTAGAACAATCAAAGAAACTCCTTTAAACTATTCCCTAATTAACTAATAACCCCTTCGAGACTCTCTCCGAGATTCAATTAATTAACAGCATTA
>JANPWT010000006.1:40554062-40574008 GCA_024678245.1 Erythroxylum densum
TGCTAAGTTAGCTTACTCAATTTATGCCATTTGCTATTTATTGTTTCCATATTTAATTTCTATCCTCTCACATAATGCTAACTAAATTTCTTAATCAATCTAATCATGCTAAATTTTAAAAAAAAAATTGAGGCTAACACCAGGTATGTTTTCTTTCCCAAAACCAAAATAACTGGGTTAGAAAGAAAATATGTTGGGGTTATCAATATGGAAATTGCATCTGTTGGTCTATCATTTCTGTGAAAACTGTAAAGAGCATATAGACATGGAGAAACAATCTTCTCCATGATGTTGAATCCTGTTGTCCAGAGAATAGAGCAGAGCCAATTCTTAAACATATCCATGAAGTGAAACAAAAAAGGCTATAGCACACAGAAGGTAACTTGCTTAACTGAATAGCGAATAAGGGATGTAAAAGGTTAAAAGTGGTAGCCTACAGTGCCTGCTGGGTAATAGCAGGAAAACAAAAGAACAACTAGAGACTACTATGTTTTAAGGCTTACTTGATGGATTGAGGATAGCTTGGAGTAAAGGCTTTAGTAAGATTATCGTAAAGACAAGTGTGGAAGACATCATTTCATAACTAAGTGATGCTGATTGTCCGAGACAACAACATATTATTGAAATATAAAGTGAGAGTTTGTCCCACATTGAAGAAAGAGAGAAAAGAAAGCTAGCATATAAGTCTAGTGGGCTACTCCACCTATTACCAATTGGTTTTAGGATGGAACCTCACTTAGACTTATATGTAATCTAACTTTCCTTCTCGTGTAGGCCCGTAGGCCTATTGTAAATTTTAACACATATTACTTCATTGGTCTAGTCCATTAGCATTAATCACATTGAAAAAAAAATTTCTCTGTAAATTCAAACTAGTCAACACAGTACAGAATAGGGTAGCTGTAGATTTTGTCGTCCTAACCCAAAAGTCTCAAGTGGGACTTCATATTTTGTATTTCCTCTTAGTTGAGTGTATTGTTCCCCAGTTATAAGATATGCTTAGGAATCATTCTTCCTAAGCATTCTTCCTTTGTATTGTATAGTTCAGTTAATTAATAAGAGACATCAAAGTTCTTAGTTTAAACAATAGCTAAAAGTGTATTTTAAATTTTAAAGTTTATAACAGAATATATAACAAATCTCAATGTTTTAAAAAGTTCAAATTGAACGCTATTATTAAAACATTCAAAACAAGCCTTAAATAGATGAAAATATTTAACAGAGTTAACTTTTTGTCAATTAAATGCCACGTTAATATTAATGTGATATTATATTATATTTTTAGATAAAAATAGACTCTATTATCTAAAATATATAAATATGCACCTCATTATTACATGATAAGTGAAACTTATTGTCCTAAATATATAAACAATGACCCTGCTGTGAGGTTTTTTGATTGATATAATAAATTATGTAAGAATAGGATTTAACTAACAAGAAGTTTATCTTTTCAAAATTTTTATTCATTTAGGGTTTGTTTTAAATATTTTAAAATATTAGAGTTTAATTTAAATAGTTAAAATTTTAGGGTTCGATGTTTTACTGTTGTAAACTTTTTGGCTGATCAAATGGATAATATTTATAATGAAGTTTCCATGGATGGTCTCATTGTTTGATCTTTACATTTGGGCATTTACAATGGCAACAAATGAGTCCGTCCCGACAAAAAGGCCGACTCGAAAGTAAGGAAGTTCTTGGGTCTCCTTTGCCAACCCTATCCAAGAGACTAACAAGGACTTTCAGTTTTGGTAGGCGAGCGGACCCACTAAAAGTAGAACACTTTATTTTATTACGACTCAACTTTGGTTTGGTTCTTTGTTTGTTTGTTTATTCTATTCCACTTCTCTCGCATCGCAACCCAACCCAACCCACCTCCCTCTCCGCTGATTTTCACTTCTCCTACTCAATCTTCTCTTCTGATCTCACATCATGTTCGACCAGATGATGGATCCGGAACTGATCAAGCTCGCTCAGGAGCAGATGAGTCGCATGACTCCTGCCGATTTTTCAAGGATCCAACAACAGGTTGCTGATTTATAAATTCTCAGTTGGTTTTTTCTTACGAGCTTTCTTCATTTTTACCCCTTTTCTTTTCTCAATTGGTTTCCTTACGAGATGTTGAGAAGGTGCATACGATTTATTTTGCTATCAAATTTAGATAAGGGTCTTGCTTTTCTTAGGGTCTTGCTTTTCTTATTTTAGGCTTAGGCTGGTTCAAATTTTCGCATATTCAGGTCTAGTTCTTGCTTAATTGAGTAGGCAGTTAATGCTTTTCCTCGAACACCAAACTTGTGACTGATTTTTGGGCGTTGGATCATGAAAGCGAGTTTCTTTAGGGGCAATGAATAATTTATAACATACGGGATGCACTTTAGATGTTGGTAGTGAGTAAGAATTTGGAATCCTATTGTCACTCAAGTTTATGATTTTGAATGCCCTTACGGTGATTTTTGATGGTTTATTCTGGTTAGCTCGTTATGGGCTTTGATGAGCATGGTGGGTAACTGCAGATGATGTCGAATCCTGAATTGATGAGAATGGCATCAGAAAGCATGAAGAATTTGAGGCCTGAAGACTTGAAGCAGGCTGCAGAGCAATTGAAACACACTAGTCCAAGCCATATGGCTGAGATCGGTGAGAAAATGGCCAAGGCATCTCCAGAAGAGATAGCTGCTATGCGTGCTCGTGCTGATGCACAGGCTACCTATGAAATAAATGCAAGGCTGGAGACTTGAGAATGGCGTTTATGTTGTTTGATGAAATGGCTGAAAAAGGGATTGCCGCTAATGTTCATACATATGGAGCTTTGATCGATGGTGTTTGCAAGGCTGGGAAAGTGGAAGCTGCTGAAATATTGTTGAATGAAATGCAAAGTAAAGGTTTTGATGTTAATCAAGTCGTATTTAATACTCTTACTGATGGATATTGCAAAAAAAGGGTTCATGAATACGGCTATAAAGGTGCTGGCTGTGATGGAAAAAAAGGGATTTAATGACCACTCATAATATCATTGCTAGTGGTTTATGTAAACTAAACCGTAGAGATGAAGCAAAAGGATGGTTATTTTCAATGTTGGAAAAAGCTTTGATGCTTAATGTTGTGAGCTATACTAGCTTGATTGGGATGTATTGCAAGGAGGGGAATTTTGTTGAAATAAAGAGGCTCTTTCGGGATATATAACAAAAGGGAGAAGGGCCTAATGTTATTGATATTCAATTCTCTTACTGAGATTATCTTACTATGCAATTTAATGACCGTGTCAATCTTACAATTTTATATAATTAAATAATATTCACAAGTTAATTCTATTACTCATTTTAAATTAAATGTTTTATGTTTTTTTATTAAAGTTATAAACTTAAATTTTTAGAATTAAATAATTAAAATTAAAATTTCTATTAAAAATATTCAACGAAATACTAAGCTATATAATATTCATACCTTTATAATTTTTTTAAAGTCATGTCCTTATATGTCATTTTACACATAAACAGCTAATATTAAACAGCTAATTTTACCAAACATCTTTAGCAAACAGCTGATACAATCCGCTGGTCAAATCAGCTGATAGAATCAGCTATCAGTTATCAGCTAATGCAATCAGCTGTTTGCCAAACAGGGCCATATACATGATACAAACAAATAACAAATTATATCTATCCTTTCTAATATAAATACCATATTTTAATAAGAATATAGTAAAATTATTTTTTTGAAACGAATTTTCAATTTGGCTATTTCAAGCTCTTATGGAAACAAGCTCTTAGGGCTTGTTTAAATCCATATAATGCATTCTTTAACTTTAACATTTTTTCTTCTCAACCTTCAACTATATCTCATTAACTGCTTAATAAAAACTTCTTTTAAATAGTTGTTAAAGAACATGGACCTGATAATTAATGAATCCTTTAATGGTTTGAGCAAAAAGATGTATTAATATACATTATTCTAAGTGAGCAATAAGGGTGAATACCTCTTTGAAGTCAATGACTTGCTTTTGTTTATACTCTTTGACAACTCTTGTTATGTATCTCTCCATTTCACCTTTAGCATTTTCTTGATATTGTACACCAATTTGACTCCATTGTATAATGGTTACTTATAAGAGAAATAAGCTCTCACATGTCAATCTTTTCGATTGCTTGAACTTTCTCATTCATTGAATAAATCTACTTCTCATTTTTGCTAGCATATACATATATATATAAGTAGACAAAATGAATTAGGATTATTGTAATACTCATCAAGTCTTTGATATCTTTAAGGTTATATACTAGTTGGTGAAGAAGTGGATGATGATTCTTGAGATGATGGGGATAGTAAAGTTAGTGTAGAAGAATCATTTATGACTTTTTGAACAAGTTACTTTTGTTTTTTATCTTTAAAATATGGAAGGAAATCATAAGATCCCTCCATTTGAGAACTCCAATCTCATGACACTTCTTCATCAAATTCAACTCTCTTTTAATAATAACATTTTCATTGTTTAGATTGAGTAACTTGTGGACTTTTGAGCTTTTGTCATATCCAACCAAAAAAACCTTCTTACTTCAATCATCAAGTTTGGATTTTTTTTTGCTCCAGAGTTTGTACACAATAAAACTAGTTACTCTCAAGTGTGATGAAAAAGGATTTAATTTGCTCCATGCTTCTTCTTGAGTGATATCTTTCAAGCTCTTTGTTGGATTACAATTTGGAAGATAAATTGCACTTGCAATCATATTAGTCTAAAACTTTTTAGCCATAATTTTGCTTTTCAAAGTGATTCTCGCCAAATTTAAGATTGTTCGGATATTTTTCTCTACAATTTCATTTTGTTAGAGAGATATTGGTATTAGAAGAGGATGACTTAGAATTAAATTATTTACAACTATTATTTCTTGAAGCTTTAATCTCAAACTTTTTTTAAAAAATAAAGCTGTAAACTTTTTAAACGAATCAAAATATTCATGCTTGTACTTAAAAAATTTTACTTATGTATTTTTACTATAAGCATATAAAGAGAATAAAAAAAGAGTTTTTACTAAAAGATTGGGGGCTGATAAAACTATAAATATCTATATAAACAAGTTAGAGTGACTTAGTAGCTTTTGAAATTTATTATTTTAGAAAGCTTTTTCCTTGAATACTTGTCAATTATATTATACATGGTTGTTCAGGATAATCTACATATGAAATGCTTTTACCATCTTCTTTGAGTCCTTTGCAATCTAAATGTTCATGACTTATATGTCATATCTATAAAGGATCATGTGCACCAATCTTTAAAAACATAAGAATCATATAGTATGCTTAATAAAAATATCATATTACTAGTTACAATAACCTTGGTAATAATATTAGCATTAGGATCTCTAAGCCAAGATTATGGTCCTCCTTATGAATTTGAGAACCACTCTCCAAAAGTTGACAAATGTTTAATTTATTTTAGTTTTAGAATAAAGTAAATATTAAAGTGAAATATGGCTGTCTATTTTTGTCTGAAGAAAAATCTTATATTTACCTTTGATCTCCATTATTATATTGTTATTAAAGCTTATGATCCTTGTCATTTTGATATCTAATTTGAGAAAATCATTTTTATTACATGTCATTTGATTGTTAGCTACTATATACTAGTTTCACCTTTTGAATGAACCTTTATTATAAGTAGCAAATTTTTCTTTGCTGCATCTTCATTAGCTTCTAATAATTTTGCTTCATTTTCGTTCTTGGAAAAACATTCCTAAGAGTGATGGCCATGCTTGCCACACGAATGACATTCAACTTGACCTTTATCATTTGTTATTGTATTATTTTTGTAAAAATTGTCTCTTCTTCTTCCTTCTTCTCTTCCTTGACCATGTTAAGGATGTTTCACTTTTCTCACTAAAAGACTCTTGTTCACCTCTCCTCTCCCTTGGCTCCATGCATGTGTCAATGGCCTTGTCCACACCCGTGTCCACTTTTATATATAAATTGTCTTTTTTCACTTTGTTCCTTGTAACTATTTTTTAAATTTAAAGGACAATTTTGTTAGTAAGGCATTTGTTTTGTTGTATCCTTTCTGCATGATTCACTCTTTGTTAATGAACTAGTAAAGATCCTATTTGCTTATTAAACACCATACTTCTTGCATCTCAAGATTCTTTAAGAGGATCTCAAACTCAGTCCTTAGAGTTAAAGTCACACCTTCACATTTTCAACTCTCATCATTGAATTTTGTAGAGTTTCTCATGCCTTCTTTAATTTGGTCTAATTGGCTATCTTTTTGAACATTTATTCATTAAAACCTAGATGGATGATAGTAAATGTACTTTAATCTTTCTTCTTTTGCCTCATCTCAAGGCTTCCTATTTCCTTCATTGACTACATCACATACTCCTTATGAACTGATAATAGCTTTTGTCATCCAATTCTCATAGTTAAGTTTGGTAAATTGTGGATAGTGGAAGGACATATAGGCTCAATTTAATGTCATAATTGGCCTTGATTGCTTTGCTAAGAAAAATATAAGCTCACAAACACTTTCACTTTCACTTTCACACAAACAATGAAGGAAGATTATTATTGTAATAATTTTTTCATCTCTTACTTAAAATAAAATATTACATAACTATTTATAGGGATAGTGGATAATTCTAAATTTAATAACTTAAGGTCACCTAATGCTAGAATACAGAGAGAAATATTTTTCCTGACATAATAAAATTTGTGTAAAAGAAAAAATTGATATTATATCTTTATTACAACTTCCCTCCTTAGATAATTCCAAATAAATTAAAGTTAGATTTATTTGGATTTAAATGCACGCAACTTTAAAATGTTTCTTATATCACTTTAATTGATTAAGATTTGATCATTTAGTTGCTCCTTTAAATTTATTACAAAATTCCAAATTCCAAATTTATTTCTAGCAACTTTTTAATTTTAGTGTTTCTTATTCTTAGAAAAACTCTCATATGAATTTCACACTTTAAATCCAACTTCCTTATAATTTGATAGTTATTTTAACCTTTTCTTAGTTAAATTTTTTAATTAATTGAAAATTTGTCTTAAATTGTTTTGCTGATTTGAATTGACTATTAATTATAAAAACTGTGAATTACAATACTAAGCTAATAACTTTACATGATTATACAATGTGAAAAAAGAAGCTTGTTTTGTTATTCATCTTATAAGAATCTTTATAGGTAAATTAAAAATTACATTGGACTGTTTAAAAATTACTATTCTAACAGGAAAATTTTATGCAATTAATTTACCCAAATTTATGGTGTATAAAGTTTATCTCACAACTGATTTATCCATTCAATTTGTTGCTTGTTGCAAGTTAAACCTTTTCCTTGCCTAAGGAAAAAAAGAGAACAAACAAATAAACAGACAAACAAGCAGCTCTTTGTTATCGATTGCCTGCTCAGTCCATGAGGTGTGTAGTAAGAATGGTTTCTATAGCTTTAACAAGAAGAAATCTATAATTGGAATCAAGCGAACCATTTCAAGCAATAATAGAAGAATGCTTCAGAAAGTATGTTCTCCCTTGGTTTCCACTTCTATGCAAGCTAATATAAGACAAACGGCCAATGCTAATCTTCATGTATGTCTCAGTTTCTGCCTGTATTGAATGCCTGTTTCCTGATAATAGAGTTGTAGCTTGACAGGGTTTAACGTTCTACTATTCATGGAGAAAATGATTTTTATAGAAGTATGATAACATGTTTCAATTAACATTCAATACACGTACTTATTTCATGGCGATGAAATGTCAGATCTGATGCTCATATGTAAACTACCAAATGATGTTATTATAGAACCCTTCAATTATTGTAATCCACAGCATGAGAATTGTTAGAAAATAGATAATCACTTCGCATTTTACTCTTGTTCATGTAAACCTGGAAGTGACAAGTGCCTCAGTACGTCACGCCATTCTACTCCTGCAAGTAACAACTTGACTGTCAATTATCAGGACTTTTGGAGTTCACATTACTATAATTTGAAAAGCAATAATTCTAAGTTGGCAACCTTAAGAAGGGATATATTAAGAAAATTAAAACTCTAACCTTCGATAATATTTCTTCAAACATGGAATTTAAGATCCATAATTCCTCCAACATTTTTTAAGTTCAAGAACCTGAAACTTCAATACAACGTGGTTTCGTGGTAACTGCAGTATATTATAACAGTTAATTTGTCAGAAAACTACTTTCATCGAACGCATGTCCATATCTATTCAAAAGTTCCATACTTTGTGGGTCCAAAATCACAAGAACTTCGCTTTTCAATGTTTAACGTCTTATCACTTCCAATCCTCTTTTCCTCCAATAGCAGTTCAAAGCTGGGTTTCAGTTAAAGCCAAAAGCAGTTGCAAATATATGTTACATGTACTTTATTTCCCACTTGCAATTTAGCGTGCCAACTCAAGCTCGAAGCCGCCATGGACGTAACCATTCCCATAATTCCCTGTTTTTAGCTATCTTTCACATAAATCTTGAGGTATCATAGCGTGTTCTGCATGTAAAGCTTATCCTCCATCATCTCCATTGCCCACAAGTTTTCTATTTTTAGCTCCTCTACACCTAACTTCTGATATCAAAGAGTGCGAATTATACAAGTCCTTTTTTATATACGAGTCCTTTTCCTTTCTCTAGGACATAAACCAAACACACTTCCATAATAAGGTCTTGCTTGGCCAGATATAAGTTGATGATTTCACCATAAAAATGAAAATCCTATCTCTGTGACATTGTTGATACCCACAAGGAACCTGTAACTTCTCCATTTATTATTCTTGTTTTGTAGTTTCTTATTTCCAGTTTTTGTGATTGTTATTTTCTCAGCAGATTTCCCTATATATAGCTTTCAAGGTTCCTTGAACTATTTCTTATCTTAAACACCTTGATGCCTTAAAAAATATGGCGATGAACAATATTTTGCTGTTTCTCCTCGCACTGGGTTTGGTTATGGGAATAGCTAAAGGTTTTGATTTCCACGAGAGGGATTTGGAGTCTGAGGATAGTCTATGGGATTTGTATGAGAGGTGGAGGAGTCACCACACTGTCTCTAGGAGTCTTGATGAGAAACACAAGCGATTCCACGTGTTCAAGGAAAACGTCAAACATGTTCACGAGACCAACAAGATGGACAAGCCCTATAAATTGAAGTTAAACAAGTTCGCAGACATGACTAACCACGAATTTAGGAACACCTACGCAAGCTCCAAGGTTAAACATCACAGGATGTTCCGAGGAGTTCCTCGGGGCAATGGCAGCTTCATGTATCAGAACGTGGGCAGACTCCCACCGACAGTTGATTGGAGGAAGAAAGGTGCCGTCACTCCTATTAAGGACCAAGGCCAATGTGGTAAAGTCTATCTCACAAGTTTACATCAAATCTATATATATGGAGAAGATCGATTTATACCACTTTCCTACCTTATCCAAAAAAAAAAATTCCCAAAAAAAAAACGTATGTTTCCATTGTTGCGTGAGAATTCAATTAATCTTTTTTTCGTTGTAAATGAATATATATATATAGGTAGTTGCTGGGCATTTTCAACTGTGGTAGCGGTGGAGGGTATTAATCAGATTAAGACAAACAAGTTGGTTTCTTTGTCGGAGCAAGAGTTGGTGGACTGTGACACCTCAGAAAACCAAGGGTGCAATGGAGGATTAATGGATTATGCATTTGAATTTATTAAAAAGAAGGGTGGTTTAACAACAGAGGCCGCTTACCCTTACGCAGCTGAAGACGGATCCTGTGATGTTTCAAAGGTTGGTACAATAATTACCACTTTCCTATCATTTTCTGTCACTAACTTGATTTATAGATTAAACGATGTAATGGTCACTTCTTTAGTAAACCTTTCTCTATTTTCAATCTTTTCATAGGAGAATGCACCAGCTGTGTCCATTGACGGCCATGAGAATGTGCCTGCTAATGATGAGAATGCATTACTCAAAGCAGCAGCAAACCAACCAATTTCTGTGGCTATAGACGCTGGAGGTGAAGATTTCCAGTTCTACTCAGAGGTATGAAGTCGCCAATAGGCTGCAGTAACTAGAAAATCTACGCAAATTGGCATTGTTCATTGCTACTGATAAACCAAGTTCAACATAAAGCTAATCATAATCTCATTCATTCCAAAATAAACTGGAAATTGAATTTTTAATTAACTAGAAATGTCTTCTTACTTGTGTAAGTTTGGTTGAATACGTGCGTAGGGTGTCTTCACTGGACGTTGTGGAACAGACCTGGACCATGGAGTAGCAGTGGTAGGTTATGGAACAACAGTTGATGGAACTAAGTACTGGATTGTTAAGAATTCCTGGGGTCCTGAATGGGGAGAGAAGGGCTACATAAGGATGCAGAGAGGCATCTCTGACAAGGAAGGGCTCTGTGGTATAGCAATTGAAGCTTCATATCCCATCAAGACTTCCTCATCCAATCCTGCAGGACCTACGTCTTCTCTTAAGGATGAACTCTAACTAAACTCACAATCATCAATTGATTAAAGATTATATAGTACCAGCTTCAGCTTTGACTTTGCTTTCCTGTTCCTGTTAGATTGTTCAGCATCCTGCTGGTGCAATTGCATACATTATGGTCACTTTCTTGTACAATTTCCTCTTGGAGAAACTAATAAATCTATTAAAAAATTCGATGGTTGTTGTATGTTGGAGTGTATGAAATATAACAAGAATAATCCTATTCTAATAAAAAAATAATTGTTTATAGCAATGAAGAAAAATCGAATCCAGAAATTCGAGCAATACTTATTTCCTTTATCAAATTAATAAAACAAAATAAAAACTGAGAGTTTTAAGATAAAATTTGAAATTGATCAAAAGTAAAAACAAAAAACAAATCTAAGAATATAATTTAGTAAAATCAAATAATAGTCAACATCTATCTAAGATATAAATTCAGTTTTGGTATTTTAATCAGTGATGCAAAGATAATTTCATCTGTTTCTTAATAAACTGGTTATAGTTGTTAACAATCTCTAATAACCTATTTTCTTTAATTCCTTATTAACCAAAAAACTTCTTTGATTAGTTCCTTTATCAACAGAAAACCCTTAAACAAGTTCTTAGGATTTAATTTATTGACAACATTAAAAACTAGAGAGACCATCAAGTTCTAGCCAATAAACATAGAATATATATATTCATATATTAAACTTTGTTAGTTTACTAGTAAGCATTATAACAATCAAATAATTATGAATTTAATCATTCCAATTAACAATATATTATTTTGATAATTGAACGATAAACCTTTTTGTGTCAATTAAACAAAACAATAATGTTAACATTCTCAGAAAATATATAAATACTAAAGAATGAAAGAGTAAAGAAAAACAATTTGATCTCTTAACTCTTGAAGAATCAAACTTCAATTAATCTTTGGATAGAAAAAGAGAATTATGCCTGATTTTTAAAGATAACTTTAAAAAGATAAAGAATGTAGAAAATAAAAATAAACTAAGAGGAGTGGAGATAAAATGGTTGCTCTTGCACCTCTATCTTCTGTATAATGTCAAATTATCCAATCTTCCTAAAAATAAGGGATAAAAAGAAGAATAAACATAAATATAAAATATCCCACTTCCATTAGAATTATCCTATCAAATACAAATCCTACCTAATCAAACTCCTAAATAGAGCAAAACAAAGGAAAAACTAACTAGACTAACTAACTCTAGAATGGTCTTATCCTTTCAATTATGTTTATTTGTTGAGATGTCATATTGAAGAAGGTACGGGCACATCTTATGCTCTGAAATTTTTTCTAGCAATCATATAGACTAAGGTGGGGACATAGACCACTTTTATAATTTTTCACAAACTTTCATTCTTTTTTAGACTTTACATCTTTGTTCCTTCTTTGCAAAGCATCCACTTTCAAGCATATTTTAATCCAAATCTTTAATCCACTACATAAAACACAAATTATGTAATTATAACACATAATTACAAGCATTTTATTAATCGAAACATGTGTCTATTATGCATTCTATCAAATTCCTCTTTACTTAGAGAATACTCGTCATCAAGCATACATTTGTTCAAAGTCATCAATCTCCCTTCATATCCTTCTTTATCTCTTCTTGACTCATACCTTCAAAACCTTAGTTACCACATATCATTAATCTAAATCAAAACACAATAGGAATAAGCAATTCATAATATGAGTTCTCACAAACTACACAAGTAAGCAATCATCCTAACAATCTTTTTAAAACCAAACTCAACATGAATCAATACCCTCTCATTCGTTTTACTCTATAAACTCAAAATTTTTAGAGTATTAATAATCTCTCATGTTAATATAGTAAAACTCTTAGCATATACTTGCTTATACATCCCATTGCTCTACTATATATTGAAATAAATTCAAATTTTCAAGGATCTTTGAAATTGTTACAATAAGGCTTAAACAAGGTTTGACCAAAAAAAAAGGAACTTTTAGATTTACCAATTTAAAGGAAATATAGAAACTCATTAACATAAGTTTCAACTAAAAAAGCTCCATAATTCTCTTGATTCAAGCCACTTAACTATGATCATACAAGATTTTTCTCATCGCTTCCTCTTTATTTCTCTTTTCATTTTATTTCTTTTTCTTTATTTTTATTTTTTAACTTACACACACACACATCAAGATGGAACCAAGAATATCCAACTTAAATCACTTCAACACAATTTCTTAATGATATTTTAAATCTCATACATATAGGCTCGTATAGTCCTTCGACAAAGGGTCCAAGATTAAGGAAAATCAATGAAAAAATGTAAATGTGGTTTATATTATGGTGCATTTGCAAGAAAAAGAAGGCTAAAGTTCAAATTGGTTAACTAAGAAAGATATAATCTAGGTGGTTTTTTAAGATTTCAAAATGGTTAATTCAAACACCCTTATCTTTTTAAATATCTAATCTTACAATGTGGTCTCAACAAACATAACAAAAATTAAAGAAGTCAAAGTATGTGATAATCGCTCAATTTATACAATTGATCACAAAATAATAAATGCCCATCGGCTTAAAAACTCACAATAAAAATTAATATGTGTTAGATTCTTTTACTCCTTTCATTTAAATCAATCATGAAAAATAATTACTCGATGCATAATAGGTGAAAACTCAACCATTCATGATAATCTCTCTATTGCATTTCAATCTAAATCAATGATTCATGACAACTGACGTCAATTAAATAAAAATTTCAAAACAAATGAGAACTCAACAGAGATAAGTTAATAAACAAGAACTAAGACAAGTTTGACAAAATTTTCTTTTTACAAAAATTTAGCCAAAATCATAAAGCAAAAGCAAAATCATCAAATGAGGCTAACACTAAACTATCCTTCCCCCAGACCTTATTTCATACATTATCCTCAATGTATTAAAATCAATACTCATCAATTTTAATAAAAATAAAAGTATAAGAGTAAGTGGAAATTTTCTTTGAAAGATTTGAGTATTTTTAGGAAAGACTATAATTTATATGCTCTATAATCAAAAGTAGTCTTATAGTAACACATAGGCATGCCTTATTGAAAGAGTGCATTTCGATGTTTTGTCCCTTAAATTTATAAAGTGTTAAAACAAGCCATAGGCACATCTTATTTGGGGATTAGTTCTAAATGTTTTGCCCTTTGCTCATGTGAAGTACGAAAAAAATTACGAGTATGCCTTATTCAGGGATGGCTTTTAAATGCTTTGTTCCTTGCTTTTAATATTGAATCTATAAAGTGTGTCCATGCTCTATTAAGGAAGTTCTCCACTCTTATAACAAAATAAAGTATTGTAAGATGTGAAAAATACTAAAAAATCAAAATAAAAATAAAAATTGCTAAAAAGATTCCATATTGGGTTGCCTCTAAATTAGTGTCTTTCTTTAATGTTTTAACTACACATTATAGTTCTTCATATTTCATAATTTAGGTATTATAAGACAGGTTCTTCAAATTTTGTAATTGTTTTAGTGCAAGGTTATTGCCAAGTGTGACCTTTAAATTGTTATTATCATCCAACACAAATAATTCCTACACTACTCGATCAATAATATCTATAATAGAGACATATGACACATCACTAAGGTATCTTATGGCATCATAAATATTAAATTTGAAGATTTCTCCATTGAGTTCTATGGTAAGTGCACAAATATGCAGATTAATCTTCATTTTAGATGTCATGAGGAACAACCTCTGTAGTAAAACAAATGTAGAGTTAGGAGAATTATCTTCTTTCATATCAAGTACATAAAAGTTAGTAGGAAAATTCAATTCATTAATTTACAGTAAAACATCCTCTAAGACTTTCATTGGATATACAACAAATTTATCAGTAAGTTGAGTAACTAAATCTATCTTTTTCAATGGATTAACATTTAAATATTTATAAATAGATAATGCCATGACATTAATAAAGCACCCAAATCATAGCTTTCTTAATTCCAACCTTGCCAATCATACAAAGGGTAGTGAATGTACCTGAGTCTTTGCATTTAAGGGGGTAGTTTCCTTTATTAATGCATAATTCTTTGAGAAATTTTGCATGGCGAGGCACTTATTTTATTACAACAAGTAAAGGAATGTTTATCTCAATCTTGTGAAAGGTATCATGAATTTCATTTTCCTCCTGCTTTTTTTTCATGTGGTAAATCTTTCTAGGAAGTGACATTTAGTCACTAATGCTTTTGGTTGTTCATCGTTGACCACCTTGGAATGACTAGGTTGTTATTATGGAGTTAGCACTTTTTTTTATCTCCTCCTCTAAAGCATGACTATGAGTTATTTCTGGACCTTTTTCCTTCAACTCTTTTCACTTTGCAAGTTAATTGAGCCTACATTTTGTTTCGAATTGTCAATGTGTTGTGAGAGCAACTTACCTTGTTTCTCCAATCTACTAATCAATGATGCTAGTTGACTAATTTGATTTTCCAAATCTTGGATGCTTGATTTTGTCTCCTGTTGAAATTCTTAAGACTTAGTAACAAGTGCTCTAACCATATCTTCATGAGGCATACTTGGCTTTGAGGTAGGTTATTATGGTGGACCAGTTGATAAATTTTGAAAATTTGGTAACCCTGATCCATAATTAAAGTTGGGGTGATCCCTTAATTTTTGATTATAAGTTTTGGAATAAGGATCATATTTCTTATTTGGTGTACCCGAAAATCATCTAATCGCATTGGCATGCTCTTGGGCATCATTTTAAAATGTTAGGCACATATCAGTTAGGTAGTTAGGAACAATATATATCCCACAATGGTTGACTTATTACACGTTTCTCATAGCCATCTATTGAAAAACAAAGGTTAAGTTAGAATTTTTTTGTTCAAGAAAAAACACATTTACCTCATTCACTCATCTTAAATACGAGTCTTGTTTAAAGTCAAATTGTTAAGAATCTACAACTATAGTAGATATTAAATATCTAGCATCTTGAGGAGATTTATTCATTATGACACCTCCACTAGCTGCATTCATCATCCTTCTTTCCGTTAATAAGAATCTTTCATTAAAATGTTAAATGAGGTGCTATATAAAAATTTCATATCAAGGGCAGCTTGCATAGAATTAATTGAATTTTTTCCAATATTCATGAAGGATCTTAAAATCATTTATAGCATTGAACATCTAGCCTAGGATATAATTTCAGTTTCGATTCTTTGAATTGATCATCGATACAAAGATAAACCCTTTGGTTTCTTAATAAAATGGTTACGATTATTAACAAGCTCTAATAATATATCTCTCCTTACATTTTCGTTAACCAAAAAAATGTTCTTTGATTAATTCCTTGATCAAAAGTAAACCTAAACAAGCTTTTAAGATTTAATATATTGATAACATTAAAAATTAGAGAGACCACCAATTCTAGCTAATAAACACAAGTTCAATTTATTTGGACTAGATTATATATCCACATAACATAAGTTATATCATATATATTGAGCTTTGTTATTTTACCATTAAGCATTAGAATAATAAAAAAATTACAATTTTAATCATTTCAATTAATAATATAATATTGTGATATAATATTAGTAATATCAAAAGATATAGAAATATTAAAAAACAAAAAACAAAAAGTAAAGAAAAGCAGTTAGATCTCATATCTATTAAAGAATCAAACTTCAATTAATCTTTGGCTAGAAAAATATAATTGACTTGTACATAGCTCTAAACACAACATAAAAGAAAAATAAAAATGAACTAAGCAGAGAGGAGATAAGGTGAATCTTTTGCACATTTATCCCATATATAATGTCAAAACTCTCTCTAATTTTCCTTTAAAAAAGAGATAAAAGATAAGGTCAAAATTAAATATAAACAATCTCACCTCCATTAAGATTATCTTATCAAAATAAATCTTGCTAATCAAACTCTTAAAAAGAGCAAAACAAGGAGCCAATTCTGAAAGGGCCTCACCCATTTAATAAAGTTTATTTTTGGATACTTCTATATTTTTTATAGACTTTCATTATTTTCCAAACTTTACGTCCTTATTCCTTCTTTTTTTTGGCTAAATCTCTACTTTTAAGCACATTTTTATCCAAATCTCCAATCTACTTCAAAAACATTCAAAATGCATAATTATAATCCATATTTATAAGTATTGTATCAATCAAAACATAAGAAATTAATATAAAAATATATATCTTATACATGTTATCATATGTTAGTAATATCAACTCTAAAATGAAATTATTACCAAATCAGCATCTACTAACCACAAATTCCAAATGGCTATACTTACCAATGAAGTATAATGTGAACTAACAAGCTAATAACTTGTAGAGACAGCTCATAATCTAATGAATCAAGCAATAACCTTGATGATACAGTTGGAATGTAACCTGTAATATGTAATAAACTACATCAACCATAACAAGTTATTTGATCATTGCAACCTCTCAACAGACTACTTCACTTCTCTACTAATGATACTCCTCAACCTTGTTAAACCTCACTAGAAGAATTTCAACAACTGTCTTTCAACTCATATTGTTTAGCTTCCTCTGATCCTCTGTGAACTTTGCTTGTGCCTACATGAAATGGTGAACACCATATTCTCAATTAACCTCAAAAGACATTAATGTTGTAAGATGTTGGGAGATTGTTAAAATATTCTATTTTTGGCGTTATTTATATTTTAATTTATTTGAGATGTCTTTGTAATAAGGAATTTGATTTAGTATAGGACTCTACTATCTTGGAATATGTAAAATTTTAGAAGTTAAGATATTTTTAGAAAGAAGGAATCCTGCATCAATAAGTAATATATTGTGTGAAATAGATTATTGCTATTGGTTGCTATGTAAGGGTGTCCTTCAAAAATCAATTTCAAAGATCCACAGCAGACTTTTGTTGAAGACTCTTAATGATTATGTCTTAATATTACTACACACATTGGGGAGTGTTCTTTAACTCAAGTGCTTTCGTTTTGTTTTTTTATTCTTGATTTAATCGCTTTAGATATTTTTCTCTTTGTTTCATACGTTGCTTTAAAATTTTCTGTTGAGGTTAGCATGAGTTGATTATACTATTGAGTATGAGATACTTTCACGGGGTGATTATGAGTGGATAGCGTCAGGGAATAAGGGGTGACAGCTTCATAACAACTTTATGTTAGTTTATTGTACTACGATGAAAGTTGATTAATTTGGATTAGGGCCTCGTAAACATAGGCCATATATGTCAAACTACATTAACAAATTTCTGGTGTTCTCTGTGTGTGATTTATTTGCAATACACTTAATTTTTCTTTTAGTGATCAGATTTTGAAAAATCCCAGTCGCTTGGCCACTTATTTTTTGAATCAATTATAAATTTCAGTTAGATGTAAACATGATAGAATAGAAATTTGTGAAACTTCAACCTTTGGATTTTCATTCAGACTAATAAAAGACTCGTTGATATTTAGATTTCTTAAAATAAACTCATACCAAGTGAATTCGAGAACTCAACTATAGTGATCTAGATATTTATAATTATCAAGTTTAATATTGTCTAAAATACTATATTCATAAAATTTTAAAATATATAAAAATATTTTTAATTTTAATAATGACGGAAGACAATAACATACTAGTTATGCAACCTTTTTCTTTATAATTGCATGTAAATGGATTGTCCCCTTCCATGCCAAAATATAACGTTATGATTAAGATTGTGGTTGAGAAACTTCCATAAATAGAAAAGTTACGAATGAAAAATATTTTTGGTAGAAATGTTATATTTAAAAGTGTTCGATTATACGATATTCACATGACAAATATTTGTGAAATTATTTAACAATTAATAAGGCTGGTATGTTTCATAAAATAATTCCAAATAATCATTAAATACCTACAAGTAAATTACACTTATAAAGAATATGTCATCATTTAACATGATAAATTATATTAAAATAATAAGTTTATCTTAATTTAGGTCCAAAATAATTAATAAAATTTTTAATAACATAATTTTGATAAGGATGCTCTTTCAAATTTTAAATTGATTAATTTTTAACATAAAATAGAATATTAAATTCGATAGATAAAAGATATGAGATTATTAATATAATTCGAGTTTAAAAGTTGGATTCAGTTAGCAACATTTAATTAATTCACATGTAATGATATTGATACGTGTGTTTATTATTTTTGTTGTTGTTGTTATTACTATTATTATTATTTAACAAAAGTTTAAGAAAAAATATAAAAAATTAAAATTGTTTGAACCGTATGAAAACCTCAAATCTTCTACCTTAATAATGGTCCTATTAATACCCAAAAACAAAAATTCTTAATGACGGCAACAGCATTCGATTTCTTAATAAGGTTGAATTGCTCAAGGCATTATGTATACTGGATATGCCAAGGCCTAAAGGGAAAGTCAGAGTAGCAGGTTCAGATTGTCTTGTAGTTGATAAAATACTAACTTATGTTTCACGTCTTGGACTAAAATAAAGATAGGAATCGTCAGCCCTTTCGCAATAATATTATACTTCCATCCTATGATTCCATAAATATTAATAATTATAATAACAAATTAATGCATTCAAGACTTCGAGAGGTTGAATTTTAAGAACGTATATCAATGGATGTTTCTTTTTTAGGCTAGTCTAGAGTGGGACTCGCAAATTTTAAACCCGAAGGAGGAGCTTTCCGTGCGGAAAGCGAGCATATGATGTTGCAGGGCCTTTTCATAGCAGTGCTCTACTCCTGACATTAAGAAAGTGCTTGGTCCAAAACCTGGAAAAAGCAATGGCTACGAAACGAAATGATAGAGCAAGTTGGGTCATGTGTTCCCTTTGCTTTGGTATTGGATGTGCTCCCGGTTTGCCACCTACCAAGAAAGTTTCGGGAATTTCTGAAAAGGGTGTCTTAACCTCAAAGATTTCAGCGATTTGTCTTATAATTCTTGACCAATTCAAAGTTATCCAGGGATTTTCCTGTTCCTGAGGGTAGGTGCGACTATACAACTAAAGCAGAGACGCATTCTCTGCTGGAGTGCAGGTGACTACTACAACTGCATGTGCAAGTCTATAATAATACCCAATAAATAATGATTCTAATATATAGGCTGCATTTGTTGACTTTTTCATTCAGAGACTAAAACATCAAACGTTTCTTTTCATCGTGGGAGATATATAAGTAATTTGGCCCTGGTTAATGAAGGGCTTATCAGCTAAAAATTAGCTGATTGACCATTTTAGCTTATTTGACTATATTAAAAAGCTATTTATTGTATTTAGTGATTCATTTGAATGAGTTAACTGATTAACTCAATCAGCCACTCTTTTTTTTTTACACGGGAAGCTAAAGCCTTAAGACTCAAAAAACAGATTCACATGGTCTAGGATGTCTGAGCGGCGGCCGCGAGGATGGCATAGTCCAGATGAATCCCGTAATAAAATGTTGTGAATAAGCGACGGCAGGTCCCGTAAGTACTGAAAGCCC
>JANPWT010000006.1:40619143-40633424 GCA_024678245.1 Erythroxylum densum
AAGAGCAGCAATCTGTTGTAGTTATATTATAGTCAACTTAAAGTTGGAGTGATTGATTGTATTAAGCTCAGCATTTTGTGCTAGAAGCTGTTGTTAACTTGTGAGCTCCTACTTTGAGGTGTATAATCTTGATTACCAAAACGATTATATTTTTCTGGAATATTAGATGTGTTAAATTCTTGTGTCAATTAGAAGCGAAAGTAACCTAAGATTTTTAAAGGTTTGAGTTGAAATGACTTTGGGATATTCTAAAAAGTTTTATGAAACATTTAATATGATATTTTAGGTTCTCTCGTTTGTTTGTTTTTGACTGATTCCATTTCACGTATTCTGATGAAAAGGCGAAAAAGAACATAACAAGAAGTTTAATCTCCTCTTTCACAAATAAAACACGTGAAAGCATCCACCTGGGAATGGATAACATTGGACTGTATAAAATATATTAATTAAAATTTGATATTTTAACAATTATAAATTTGTTGAGTATTAATTTATAAAATATACACACACATATATATATATATATATATGTATGTATGTATGTATATGTCTGCACATATTTTCATTTATAAGGAGATGATAAATGCCACAGAAAGGATGTTAAAGAAGCTTTCTTTTTTGCTACTAAAAGAAGCTTTCTTTGGTTTGTTGGATTGAACAAGAGACACTTTGCCAAAGTCAAATGGTTTGAGATATGTACTCCAAGAAAAGCTGGAGATGAGACATCATTTTAGTATCCTTGGCTAATAAAACTTCCATTATTAACCATAAAAAACAGGCTGTTTGAGTTCAATGGATTTATAACTACTTCCTTAAATAGAAAAGCTTATGGGAAGTAGGGAATAAAACCACTCATTCCTAGTATACAAATTAATTAATTAAAATTAGGGACTCCCTTAATATAAACATGGGTTCTAAAATTGGTTTGGAGACTTAGTGCTTGTTTAGTTGAGCTTTTGGAGAGTGAATAAACAGTTTTTTCTACCACAAAAGCTCTTTTTAAGAAAAATGAGTGTTTGAATGTAAAATGAAAAGGCACTTTTTTAGTAGGTATAACTTTTTTGGTAGCTAAAATATAGCTTTTTAAGAAGTTCAAATTTGGAGTTTCTCAAAAATGTACTTTTTCAGGTAGATTTTTTAAATCAATTAATGAGCCTGTTTTTTAGTCTCTTTTATCCTTATATTTTACACATAATTCCCACAATACCTACAAATACATTTTTACGTTTATTTTGAGATTTATATAATATTATTTAAATTTTTTGTATGTTTTAATATTTATTTTTTATATTAGTTTTACTTATGTTATAATCCATATAAAAGACTTGGTTAGATATATTTTCATATATGTTTCATATGCTTTAAATTTATATAATAATTAATATATTGTGTTTTGCATATTGTTTAATATATTTTAAATAATATTTATATGCATAAATAATTTTTATTACAAAATAAAATATAGTTAAAATTAAAAGTACTTTTTTTATTTTTATGTTGCCAAACAGTCTATTATATGAAGCTCTTAAAAAAAAAACTCTTTTTTAAATGACAGCCAAATAGTCAACTGACTTCTTAGAAAAGCTCTATTGACAAAAGTTTTACTGATATAAACTCATCCAAACAAGCTAGTCATGTTTGGAGTTTTGTGTGTTGGTAGCTTGATTGTGATGATTTTCTGAGTCTCGGAGAAGGCTGAAACTACAACTGAATAAGCTAATAGCTTTCGAATAAGCATTTGCAATGGTGGCATGGAGGTGTATACTACCACTGGAATCGAGAGAGGGCTGTTAGCAATTAGAAAATGGTGTGTGCATGATGAAGCCATTGTTGTTGGTCGGAGAAAGGTTGCAGCAGATTCATGTAGCGGCAAGGATAGTGGAACACACAAGAAGCTATTGGCGACGATGTGGCTTCCTATAGCCAGTAGCATCTCATTAGCGGCAGTGGTGGCTAAGGTTTTGGCATCTTATAAAATTAGGGTTTCCAAACTTGAAGAAGGGTGTGATTGGGTACAAGGATAAGGATATCTCAAGTTTAGAATAAAGGTTGTTTGGGTATTGGAATAAGGTGTTCCAAACCTAGTTTAAGGCTTGTTTGGGTTTAGGATTAATGCAATCTTATTAAATTTTGTTTTGAACATAAATTTAAAATTATTTAAAATTTGAAAATAATTTCTAAAATTAAATTAATTATTTTTTAATATGATTAAGATTAATAATTAAATTGATTCCTATTTAAATTTTAAAAAGTTATTTTTAAAGATACAATTAATTATTTTTATTTAGATTAAAATTAATTAATTAGACTTTTTAAAATTAAGAAAAATATTTTCTAAATAATAAAGAAAGGTGTTTCTTAATAACATCAACAACAATAACTAGTAGAAATCTCGCTGACATGTAGGACATAAGAAGCTCCAATAATACGTAGCCTTACCCTTAACTAGTATAGAGGCTATTTTTAAATGACCTATATGAGAAAAAAGTGATTCTTAATTAAATTTATTTATTTTAATTTGTTTGAGATAAATTAAATTTATATTTTATTTGTTTAGAGAATCATTATTCCATTTATTTAGAAATTGTTTCTTTATTTATGAATAATAATTTTCTTGATTTATTAAAAATAATTTATCTGGGTTAAAATTTGAAATGTATTTTCATTTATTAATAAGGAAAAATGTGCTTTCTTTAATATTTTTAAAATATGTTTCTAATTTATTAAAGAAAGATTTTCTAATTAATTAAGAACTTAATCTCTAAATAATTAATTTAAAAAACTTTCTTCATTAAATTAAAAAGTTTTTATTTAATTTTGAAAAAATGTATGTCCATTATACAATTTTGCTATAATCCCTCTTGAGGATTTAGTGACAAAATTTTGGAGATATATCAAAATTATATAGATGACAGAATATATTGATATTTTGAGTTGACTATTATCTCATAAACTTTAATGATAACATATAAGATGTATGTCAACACCATTATAGCAAGATGTAAGAGGTTGCATTGAATAGAGTTGAAAGGTATACAAGCTTAATGGAATCGTTTCACTTAATTTAACCTATTAAAAATATAATCATGGACATCAATTAAAGGTTTGCCATAGTATGATAATAGTTATCATAAGAAGAAAATGATTGCATAACTTTTCTTACCTATACAAAATATGATAGAGTTCATATGTATTTCTAATTCATGTTTTTGAATATTTAGTATTGAATTTAGATTCAACATTACTAAAATATTCAAAGCATGACAAGAAATAGATTGTTGAGTAAAAGTAGTCGATCCAATTTTAGACAAATAATTTATATGTATTAGATCAAAAGAGACTTATGTTTAATATAAGTGGCAAGAATACAAATTTGGATAACTGAGACCATACTTTTATGCTTTATTGGTTAAATCAACATGATGAATCATAAAGTTATATATAGGGATATATGTATTATTTTGATTATAAATCATATGAAACTTGTTAAGTTAAAGAATAACCAAATCAACCTTTGGTTAAAGGATGATGATGATATTGAATTGTTAAATTTATACATGTGATGTATTAGATGTAACAACGATTATAAAAGGATGATATTTATATTTCATTAAATTACTAATGAATTTATGCGATATAGTCATATGTATTAAATAAAATGTTGATTTAAAAATTTGAAAGTTTAAATTATTTAAATCTATGTAGAAATTAAGTATTTAAAATGCTGAAGTACTTTGATGAGATCAATATAGTGAGTTTTAAAATTTTGATTATCTATAGGAAATGATATTCTGTTGTGAATACCTTCACAACAAAATTCTGTAAGAGTATGAATTTATGTAATGAGAAAAGTACAATATAAGATATTGTATGATGCAATGTTATTTTTCCATAGCTATGCCTAATACAATAACTTATCTTCAATAGTTCCAATTGAACCAATTAACAAGATTTCATATTATATATGAAACACTAACTCTTTAAAAGAGTTAAAGTTGATGATTTAGGGATGTGATGCTTAGTTGAAGCATGCATTATCCATTAAGTTTAGAACTAAATTGGATAATGAAAGCTTAAGAGTTAACCAAAATGTTGGATATAATATTATAGACCTATTGAATAAATTGTTAATTTCAACGTGTACTTATAAGAGAATCACTCTCAAGATACGTAATGGGAGTAAATGAAATTTGAAAAGTTCAAGCCTTATGACAGCACATTCAATTAGAATTAGTGTCTTTGTTGATACATTTGATATATAGTTGAAAGGCTACGAGACATATAAAGATTCACTTTCATGATAAATTCAAAAATTTTATTTTGGAGATGATTGTGAATTTATCATGTCTATAAGAATATTAGTGGAAGTATAATTGTCCTCTTTAGTGGTAGTGTGTAGAGACATATTGGTCACAAAAAACAATAATTTTAATTTTCAACTGTTGAAAATATAATTGTCTAAGGACAATTCTTGTTGGATATAAAAATGTAACAACTTAAATATAAGAAATTAAATCTATAGAGATGTGACACAGGCTTTTCCATGCTCGTGTGTAAGACTGTCTCTTCAACCCTGATTCCAAACAAGAATATAATATAGCACATGATCGTATTTGAGACTATTTTCAATCTTCTGATTAAATTCTTCTATTTATAGAGGGATTTGACCTCCAATATACTCATTTTGAGACTATGTTAAACCAAAAATAAATCTTTTTTTGATGTTATGTACAAAGCCCCTTGATTCTTGGTAAAAATCATTCCTAAGTAAGCTTTCTTTGAATGACCTAACAAATAAAATACGACCAATTAAGTATCAAATCAAGATAGTTTCTATATAGAAGATAGTAAGAAGTCAAGTATATGTCTCTCCTTGGACTCAAAAAGGTGGAACGCCCACCCTAGGCGCCCCCACACTCCGGCCCGACATTGTGTGCGGGAGGTAAATCACGGTTTGATCCCAGCCAGCTTTTCGGAAAGGCGGCCCAGTGCTCGGTGCGCACAAGAAGTTTGAATATGTGTATGGTTGCCTAAGCTTATTCAACTTACTCTTTTTATTTCCTAGGAAAATTAGCTAGATTTCCTCTTCCTTTAGTTAATAAATTCAATCTCCTTTTAATATTATACATTCTTATGTGTGAGGTCCTGCTTCTATGTCATTAAGTCTAGTTCATAAACATATTTTATTATTCATTAATGATTTTCTAGGTTTATATAGATATATTTTTTAAGAAAAAAATAATGAAGTCTATTCCATCTCTATCCTTTTTCAATCTCTTGTGGAATTTTAAATTGATGAAAAAAATAAAATTTTCATTCAGAATGGAATAGTGAGTATCAAAAAATAAATAAATATTTTAGAACATTAGCATTACATAATTATTGGTTCTTATATTCGTGAACATGATAAATTGCTTTTAAAGTTTTGGAATTATATCTTTGAAATGACTATTTTATTAATTAATAATTTACCTTGTCATAATCACGATGCATCTGTGTCTAGACATTAGAATACGAAGAATTTATATAGCTAGAAATGCAAAATTTCAGCAGGAACTCTTTTTATTTTCGCTTGGTTATCACGAATCCAAGAATCCCATTTCCCGTTAGATCGTTATTGAACAACTTCACACTCCCTCAAATCAATCAGTTGCTAACAATTCACAAGGCAACTCTCCTACTTTCAATCAACGCCTTTCATCTACAAATCCTCTATACTTATTTTCCAATCTCACTTAATTTTGTTCCAAGTAGTTTTCTTTTTTTTTTAAAAATTTATTTGTAACATTAAGAAAATTCAACCAAAAAATTTTACTTGGAAATCTTATGTTGGGCCATTTTGATTTTCATAATGTTTTATTAAATTAAATTAACATTTTGATTCTTATTTATGTCATATTTAATTTACCATGTCGTTCACCTAATTTTGGGCTGTGAGAATTAATTTGTGCTTAGTTAATTCAATTGTATTCAAAGGAATTAGTTTTGCTGTCTTTTTTGGAAAATGTTAAATTATATATTTTTGAAATTTTGAGTTAAATTAAAAGTTAATACATGCTTTTATAAGATCAAAGTAAAAATTTAAGAAATTTTGGGTAAAAAGATCAAATGGAAATGAGCAGGGGTTAATTTATAAAACAAAGAAGAACTGTTTTATAAAGAATAATAATAAAGAAGGATAACATTGTTCTTACTTTTTACCACGAATAAACAAAAATGGTCAATAAGAGTTGAAAACAAAGCAAAACGATATGTATAAAATGTATAAAACGTAGTGTGAGAAGCTCCTCTTCCATCTTCATTTTCTTTGGCTGTCTCCTTCAAACCTTTCCTCACTGCCTCCGCACCTCTGGTTCTATTGTTGTTTTTGGATTCATTCTAGTCGTGTGTTTCCTCTCTTTTCTGTAGAGTCCTCACAGCACACCTCCAGAACTATTCAAGGGCTTTTTTAAGGCCCCAACATATACTCTAGAAGTACTATAGCATGTCTAGGATGTATTAAGAAGTGAACATAACGAATTAAGTGCACCTAAGTATAGTAGACGAAATGGTACTTAATGTGAAAGACATTGATAAATGGGTAATTTGTTCATTTTTGTAGAAATTTAAATAAAAGAGAAGGGACAATAGACTGCAACTACAAATTGAATATCTTTCTCTACTCAATAACGAAATCTGATGACCAGTATATATAGGCCAACTTACAACCAACAAAAGCTAGAAAATAGACTTAATAACAAACCACTAACACGACCTGTGATATGTCATAAGAATAGGATCACTAACAAACCACTATGCACTGCTCTTAACAGTCCTGAAAACTACGACAACTACTGAAGACTAACAAACCACTATGCACTGCTCTTAACAGTCCTGAAAACTACGACAACTACTGAAGAATAAATCAAACACTGATAAAATCAGAATTAATAAGTCATTAACTAATAATTCTGGTCAACATCCCCCCTTTAATTCTGATTTGGGAAGGTCTTCAGGCCAAGTAGGTTCCTTAATCTGATGAATGCATCGATTTTCAACGGCTTAGTGAGAATATCCGCAATTTGATCTTCTGACCTGCAATATTCCAATGTGATCGCGTTCTTCCCAACTTGGTCTCTCAAGAAGTGATACCGAATGTCAATATGTTTACTTCTTCCATGAAAGACCGGATTCTTTGCTAAATTAATTGCAGAGACATTGTCAACATAAATCTTAATTGGGTCTTCAAGATTAAAGCCAATTTGACTCATAATATTGCTAAGCCAAACTGATTGACATGCGCTTGATGCTGCTGCTACATACTCAGCTTCACACGTGGATAGTGCAACAATAGATTGTTTCTTTGATGACCACGAGCAAACAGTCTTCTCGAGCATAAAACAATGACCACTTGTGCTCTTCCTCTCATTTGAATCTCCACCCCAATCACTGTCCGAGTATCCAACGATCTCAAGTTCCTTGGATGAAGAGTAAAATAAACCAAGATCTACAGTACCATTAATTTAGCGCATAATCCTCTTTACTGCTTGTAAATGAATCTGTCAAGGTGACTCCATATATCAACTAACCAATCCCACAGCATAACAGATATCGGGTCTCGTGCATGTGAGATATCTTAGGCTCCCAACAATCTGCTTGAAGTATGTTGGATCTATCATTCGCTCGTCACCGTCCTTGGTAAGTTTAAGTCCGGTTTCAACTGGAGTCTTAACCGGGTTTGAAACTTCCATCTTAAACTTCTTCAAAAGTTCAGCAGCGTATTTCTTTTGATGAATAAAGATTCCATTGTCTCCCTGGATGACGTCAATGCCCAAAAAGTAAGACATAAGACCAAGATCGGTCATCTCAAATTCCTTTGTCATAAGATGCTTGAAATCACTAATCATCTTGAGATTATTTCCTGTAAAAATCACATCATCAACATAAAGACATAAAATTAGCAAATCTCCGTAATCATTAGTCTTCACATATAGGCCATGATCAGATGGACATTTTTTAAATCCAATGTTATGAAGAAACAAATCAATCCTCTTGTTCCAAGCTCTGGGCGCCTGTTTAAGGCCATATAAAGCCTTATTAAGTCTGTACACCTTCTCCTCTTTTCCAGATTGTATAAAACCCGGCGGCTGCTTTACGTAAACTTCTTCATCAAGTGGGCCATTAAGAAACGCCGACTTAACGTCCATCTGATGAATTTTCCATTGCTTTTGTGCAGTCAAAGCAATGATCAATCTCACAGTTTCCATTCAAGCTACAGGAGAAAATATTTCTTCGTAATCATAGCCTTCTCTTTGCTCAAATCCCTTCGCCACCAACCTTGCTTTGTATTTGTCAATCTCACCATTCGCCTTTACTTTAATCTTATACACCCACTTCACATCAATTGCTTTGTGTCCTTTTGGAAGATCAGTAAGCTGCCATGTGTTGTTTTTCTCAATTGCCATCAATTCTTCGTTCATAGCCTCTTGCCATTTGGGATTTCGAATGGCATCTTCAAGTCCCATGGGTTCCGAATCTGCAAGAAAAGCAAAGTGGACTAATTCTCCATCATCATCGATTTCATCATCAAGATTTACCTCGTAATCTTGAAGACGTGCAGGTAGTCGGTGCTCCCTTCTTGGTCTTTCCACAGTAGTT
Organism: Erythroxylum densum; assembly: GCA_024678245.1. Lineage (NCBI taxonomy): Eukaryota > Viridiplantae > Streptophyta > Magnoliopsida > Malpighiales > Erythroxylaceae > Erythroxylum > Erythroxylum densum. The sequence continues at coordinate 40,627,781 of JANPWT010000006.1, forward strand.
GCAATGGGGACTTCAATTTCGGGCATAACTGCAGGTGTTTCAAGAGCAACTCCATCTTCTGCATCCTCATTCAAAACGTAAATGTAACGTTTTTTGGAATCCATGTCACCTGCTATGCTCCACCGCCATGACTCATCCTCTGCAAATGTAACATCACGGCTAACTAACACCTGCTTTGTCATTGGATTGTACAATTTGTACCCCCTTGTTTATATCCAATGAAAATGGTCTTCACTGCCCTATCATCCAACTTGGTTCTCGTTGGCCCAGGGACATGAGCATAAGCAATTGATCCAAATACCTTCAAATGTTGCACGTTGGGTTTGAATCCACTCCACGCTTCAATAGGAGTTGTGTTAGGGACACTCCTAGTAGGTGATCTGTTCAACAAATATACCGCACATGATACAGCTTCAGCCTAAAAATGATTTGGCATACCTTTCGTTTTAAGCATGCTCCTTGCCATATCCAAAATTGTCCTATTCTTTCTCTCGGCCACTCCGTTGTGTTGAGGAGTGTAGGGAAAAGTAATATTATGCTGCAACCCAAGTTCTTCACAATGGCTCTTGAAATCATTGGACTTGTACTCACCTCCTCCATCACTACGCATCATCTTGATTAATTTGCCACTTTGTCTTTCAACAAGTGCTTTAAATATTTTGAAGCAATGGAACACCTCATCTTTGCTCTTCAATAGATAAATCCAGGTTTTCCTTGAAAAATCGTCAATAAAGGTTAGAAAGTACTTATTACCTCCAATTGATGGTATGTTCATCGGGCCACAAACATCTGTATGAACGAGCTCCAAAGGGAATTTCGCACGCCAAGACTCCTTAACAAAAGGTATCCTGTGATTCTTTCCAAGAATACAAGACTCACACAATTGATCAGGGTGATGAATATGGGGTAAACCATTCACTAAATTACGTTTGGCAAGATTTTCCAAACTCTGAAAATTTAAGTGCCCAAAACGTGAGTGCCATAACCACGATTCATCATTCACCATTGCACTTAAGCACTTGAATTCACCTCTGTTAAAATCTACTGGAAACATACGATTTTTTGATTAAAAAGTTTTAAGAATCATATTACCTTGTTTATCAAAAATTGAGAATTGATTTCCAGAGATATGCATCACATAACCCTTCTCAGCCAACTGTCCCATACTCAATAAATTACTTTTCATGTCAGGCACATAGAAAACATTTGAGATGTACCTATGATCGCCATTCTTCAATGTGATAAGGATTCGCCCTTTTCCAGTCACCGGAACGAACCTTCCATCACCGAATTTCACCTTTGTGCGAAACGATTCATCCAAATCTGCAAACAATTCTCTATGACCACACATGTGATTCGTACAACTTGTATCCAAATACCAAGTCTGATAGTTTGGAGTTTCGTTTGATGTGGCTACCATCAATAATGCATGATCCCCTTCGTCTTGTTCGTGATTTCGATCTTCTTGAGCACAATTGGCAGCTTGATTGTCACCTTTTGATCTGCACTCATTTGCATAATGGCCGCGTTTTTGGCAGTTATAACACTCCACATTTGATTTATTATTCATGCCTCTACGTCCACGACCACGTCCTCTTTGTTGCCACGAGGAATTTGAACTGTGGTTGTGATTGGAACCAGTGTTGTTTTGCTCAGCACCTCCATGGTTATGGCCACCACGACCTTTGTTGGAATGACTGCCACCACGTGCTCATCCTCTGCCGCGTGAGCTACTGTATTTGTGATAAAAACTACCAATTGAGGCTTGTGCTTGTAACGCCTGTTCAATTGGTTTTTCAATCTTATTGTTATTCATCCGTTGCTCATGCGCTCGTAGGGAATCGGATAATAACCTTACTGTCATTGTTGACAGGTCATTGGCCTCTTCAATTGCAGCAACAACATGTTCAAATCTGGGAGTTAAAGACCTCAGAATCTTCTCCACCTTTGCCTGCTCTGAATGTGTTTCACCATTGGTTTTCATTTGGTTTGTCAGTGCAAGAATCCTATTGATGTAGGCCTCAACAGTTTCTGTGGTTTCCATCTGCAGCGACTCATATTGGCGTCTTAAAGTTTGAAGACGCACTCTCTGGATTTTGTCATCACCTTTATAGGAGGTAGACAGAATGGTCCAAGCCTCACTTGCGGTTGCGGCTCCTTCGATCTGCTCAAATATCTCATCATTCATCCCTTGGTGGATGAAATATAATGCCTTCTTGTCCTTCTTCTTCTGTTCGCGATGCGCTACTCGTTGCACATCAGTCGCATTATCAGCTAATGCAGACACTCCACTTTCCACGACATCCCATAAGTCATGGTAATCAAACAGAACTTTCATCTGCACACACCACCGGTTGTAATTCTTTCCATCAAGGATAGGAACTGATAATTGGGTGGTGTTGTTCATGATAACAGACCGTATAGCTCTGATACCAGATGTAGAAATTTAAATAAAAGAGAAGGGACAATAGACTGCAACTGCAAATTGAATATCTTTCTCTACTCAATAACGAAATCTGATGACCAGTATATATAGGCCAACTTACAACCAACAGAAGCTAGAAAATAGACTTAATAACAAACCACTAACACGACCTGTGATATGCCATAAGAATATGATCACTAACAAACCACTATGCACTACTCTTAACAGTCCTGAAAACTATGACAACTACTGAAGAATAAATCAAACACTGATAAAATCAGAATTAATAAGTCATTAACTAATAATTCTGGTCAACAGTTTTAGCATGGACATAGATAATTAGACATGAAATATGGATAGGAATTTTTTAAATGTTTGCTTGGATTTATGAACGTGATGTGAGGAGAATTGGTAAAAGAAGTATTCTATAAGCAAATGGAATGTTTTTGGTTAAATTGGATATATTTTTATGCTACTCTTGTATAATAAAATTGAAGTTAGTTGTTTTGAGATATGTACCTCATTGGATGGATCGGTTCCAATAATAGACTTCTATAATTTGGCCATATCATAGCATGCAGACCTCCAAATTGGATAGTTTCAATTTGAGATTAAACTAGACACATAGTTCTAAAACTTTTATGAAGGAACCAAAATTTGATTCCGCCTCTAAGATTTTTGAATTCTAGTTTGAAGTTAAGTTCTGACTGTTGTTTTTGTTTTTGAACATCTTATAGTATTTTGGGTATAACTCTCAGAATATTTAACCGAATTGCATAAAATTTATGCCATTAGAAAATTAAGACATAGGGGAATGAAATTAATTGATAAGATCATAGTTTAATATGGGAATTAAAGGAAGAAGAAGGATCAATATGCACATTTTCTAAAGTTAACACATGGACCAATTGGAGTAAAACATGTGTGATCAATAAGATTAAAGTTTGTGTGTGTCAACATATGGTCCAATAGTATTACAACACATGGTCCAATAGGATTTTAACTCCTGATCCAATAGGATTGTAACATGTGGTCCAAATGATTTTAACATATGGTCCAATAGAATTGTAACAGATGGTCTAATAGGATTGTAACATATGGTCCAATGCGATTAAAATATGTGTCTACTAGAAAATTCATGAAAAGGCATATGGAGAGGGGAGATGGATGGCACTTTGAGGGCTTAACTTCAAATTTTCTTCCTCTCCATTTTACCTTCCTGATCCCATCATTTTTATATAAGAAATCAAGCCAGTCTTAGGTGGAAACCAAGTTAGTGAATCAAGCAAAGCCAAAGGGGAAAAGAAGGAAGAGTACTAAAACAAGAGCAATTTGGCAAAATTTAAGGTTTATGACTACTCTTAGGCTAATTTCTCTTTGTGTGTATGTTTGAATGGATACAAAGATTCATTTGGATGTGTAATGGTTGCTAGGATGATGCTTTGGTTTTATTTTGGTGTTATCTTGTATAGAATTGGTTGAATATGACAAGAGAGTATTGTGTAGTGAAATTTTGTCTAGAATTTGTTGAAACAGTCATATTGTTTGGGTCATAACTCAGCTCATATACCTCTAAGTTGGGTGATTTTAGTTGTATATGAAAATAAGATAGAACTAGAAATTTTTAGAAGAGACTCTGACTTAATTTAGCTTTATGATATTGGAAATCGAGCTAAAAAATGGTGACATGATGCTGGCCTTATTTTGGAGCAGTTTGTGATATTTGGTCTATATATCATGATTGGGAAGTCCAAATGGTCTTATTGTTCATGCTATAGAAATTAGAGACATAGGGTAACAAATTTCTAGAAGACCTCAAAACCTAATTCGAGCTTTTTCTATATTCATATTAAGGAACAAGTGGAGTTCGTCATATGATTTGCTTATGGACTAATTGTTTGCCTTTTTTTATACCACCGTAGGCTTAGCCTAAATTGCACTATTTTGAGTTTGTTTTTGTTTATGATTTTTACTGAATCTTATTCGAACCTTTTTGAATGTGTATAAAACTTTTCAAACACCTAGAAATAAATGAATTAGGACTTATCATATGTGAATTGGGTGATTGAAGATTGGAATTTAAGATTGGAATTTAAGATTGAGCATAATGCATTCCAAAGAAAACTTATATGTACATAAATGAATTGTACACATATTTATCGTTCGTATGTGTTTGGTATGATTATACAAGTGTGATTTTGATACCCTTCTAATGGTGGTAAGTTATGAGTTGCATGTATGAACACAGATACATATTTTATGACTTGAAATGTATACCATATGACTTATCAATATATGAATTATGAAATTGACAAATGGTTAAAAAAAATGTTATAGTGCGTACTCTATTGTCTTGGTGGTGGATAGATAGGCATGCCTATAGGAATAAAACAAAACTGCGACAGTTTGACACTAATGATGTCTTTAATTCAAGACTATAATGTCTCCACAGTTTCATGCCTTAGGGTATCCACAGTTTGGTACTTTTGGGTATCCACAATTTGATACTTTTGAGTATCCATAGTTTTGATATCTTTGGATATCTACAACTCTCGTTATCTACACCCAAAAAAATGTGCAGGCTTAACATAAAATGTAAAGTAAATGATTTTAAATAAGAAATACAACATGACAATATAAATAATTGAAATTATTGAGCATTTGCATTTTTATTGATAATTTGTATTCAATGAGCGTTGAATATCAATATTTGGCTTATAAATGTGCATTTTTGGTATATGGATAATACGTTGAAGCAAATTTGCATCATGTACTTTGCTTAAGTATGCCATCATTTTTTACATGAGCATTGAATATCAATGTTTGGTTCATGAATGTAAATTTATGGTATATGAGTTGTGATATTTCTGAATGTATATGCTTGGCGAAAGACTGTTGTTGTAGCGCCCCCTTACCGTAGAGTATACACCGGTATGCCCGTAGGTCATACCAATACATACCCTACGATGAGGGTGCACTACGATACAATCACTTTTAATAAACCTCATGGCATCGATATAATAAAGCAGTATGATCACATTCACTAAAATTTTAAAACCAAAAGATAACCTTCATTTCATTTCATAAAACCCTAATTACAATATCCGGTCATATATATACAACTGAACAAGTCCAAAAATAAACAGTGACAACTCCTATCTAGGTCATCCCCAAAATATCCCAAAGGATCCCCAGCTGACCGACCTGTGGGCCATGCTC
>JANPWT010000006.1:40655735-40666563 GCA_024678245.1 Erythroxylum densum
TAATTAATTATTCATGTGGATCTCATTTTTTTTGCAATATTTAATCACTCCAGGTTAGTAACGGAGTCAGCAATTTAATATAGGAGAACCCAAATATTAATTTTTTAAAATTTTGAGGGGCTCAGTACACCACTAACCTTTAAATAACTTCGTATATATATATAAAATCTTGAGAGGCTCAGTACACCACTGGCCCCATGTAGCTCCGTCGTTGGTTACTGATGATGATGAAATTAAGAAAAAAGTTGGTAGGAAGCCTAAGAAGAAAGTTAAATTTGAAGAGGCTTCTTATCCTTTAAAATGATTATTACATGAAATGTTATAAGGTTTTAACAACCCTTCAAATCCATATGCAAACAAATAAATGAAATAATTGTTGCCCTCCTCCAAACTCGTGCTTGTTGGCTTACGTAAGACCAGAATAAAATCGCAAAATGAATGCTTGCATCTTTTTGGTATTTAGTAGATGGTTGAGCATCAACATCTTTACTAACCATTATGATGAATATACTTTGGTCTTTCACAACCTTAATAAAATTTATGTCTATGTGATCTCCATGTTTGATCAATATATTCACCTCCGAGCTATGTGGTTTATTCCCATTTTCTCTTTTCAGGTCACCTTCATCTAGGCCTCAAATGATTCTTAATTACAGAAACAACTTCGGTCTTATTTAGGTTTTATAAGTAAGGAATGAACCTTCCTTAGCCAATTTTAGGAGATTTTAACTTCCTAATGAATCAAAAGGTAACTTATCCAGATTCGAGTACCATACAAAATTTTCTAATATTGGGGCAACAATTAAAAGATCCATATGCATGAATGTTGTGCTTATTTTTCTTTTCCAGAAACATTTCAAATTCCAAGGAATTCAAGTATCATTTGAAATGCAAAGCTATGAACTTCTTTAATTTGTCTTTTGTTGATGATTTACTATCATTTTGCGATTCTAACGAGGCTTCAATCTCGTGTTTCACTGAAGCTCTTGAAGAATTCAAGGACCTATAGGTAAGAAATGTATCATAGTTATGATGCAGAACCTCAATCTATAGTTAAGAATTTAAGAAACTATAAGTACTAGTTTAAATACCTGCAGCTTTTAAAGAATTTATAATGCAGATCCTCAAGCAAAAGGACACAGTGAGAAGTAGAAAGAAATTCAATACATAGATAATGGTAAGAAAGTCTTTTTTTTTTTAAGTATGACAACTATCATCCTCTTAGTCCCTTTTTTTTGTATCCAAATAGAGAAACACAAAAATTACATAACGAGTCGTGGGCGACAGACCCCCAACATGTCCTCGAAGAGGATTGAGAGGCACCCTAAGGGTGTATGTCTAAGTTAGTGATTCCGATTTCAAAACGCTCGGCATAGTTGGTGAGCCAGTTCGCGCATCTATTCCCTTTCTTGTAGATGTGTCTAGGGATAACTATCCAGTTCTAAGTAAATAACTCATGAGTACCCAAACCAAGGAGATTAAGAGACAGTTGTCGTTAGGATGAGGTGGAAATTAAATTCAGCACTTCATGCGAATCGATCTCTAATTCAATACGACAATATCCCAAGTTCCAGACGAGATTGAATCTCCTTTAAAACTACGTGTCTTTTTTTTTGTTGCTCACAAGATGTCTTAGGAGGGTCTCAATTATGGAAAGACACTTTTAAACCATCCACATTCAGACTAATCCCTGCTCGAGTCAGAGAGGTCCCTTACGAGAGGTAAAATTTTGATCCCAAGTTTTAAACGACTGTATATATAATAGGGATTCAAACCTGTGACTTCACTTAAACCAAAATAACCTCTTACCAACTCAGCTTATGTGGGATTTAAAACTACGTGTCTTTTATTATTATTATTACTGCAAGTTGAGACTAAGGCCGTAACAATAATTCATAACAATCGTTGGCAGCGGTTGATGAAGATGTCCACACAACTTACAACATCATGAGCAATCTTTCCATACCAACCGAAATTGATGGAGGATCGCATAAGTTGGAACCTGCACCCTTTGGGCTAGTTCACTATCAAATCATGTTTTCAGTAGAACTTATTCAACAATTCTCTTGAAATTCAATATCAACGGAACATACATGAATTAAAACAGTAAAATAATAATAAATGAAAAAGTAAACTATAAAAAGGAGGTGGTAACGTGATCGATCACAGGAAAAGCAGCGTATGATACATATATATCTGTCAGGGCTTTATTAGGCGAACGGCGTGCCACAGGCTACATAACAGCCCAATAAATAGGCAATTCACTTTCCCTACCGGGTCAAGCCTACATCCCTATTAGGTTGGAGCTCGGCGTTCCCTCCCTACGCTAACGGTGTCCCATTCAATTGTTAGCTTATGCTTCCCAAAAGTATCACATCTCGATACTACCCTCCTCAAATTTAGTTTTAAAAGTTCATTTATTACAATGTAATTAATTATTTATGTTAATGTGTTTTTCAGCACTTCACTCACTTCAAGTATCCTTAATAAATAGTTAAATACCACTAATCAAGGCCTACATAGCAATCGAATCTTAGCATCATAGGATTGGTCTTTGATTGGTACACTTCAAATTAATGTTGCATGCACCTTTCTAATTAGGGTATATGTCATTTTTTAAAAAAATTTTTATGGATTTTAAGTGGGACCGTTTGTGACCCTTCCGTTCTTTCATAAGATTTTACGTAGAATGTTAACATTATCTTAGGAGTTTATTTGGCGGTCTTTCTTAGATATTACCGAATCGGTTCACTTCACTAATTGTTTACCTTAAAAGGAAAAATAATCAAGTACAACTTATACATTTTTTTAAATTTTAGACCAAGCAGCACAGCATGGGTTTTTTTTTTTTTTCTTGAAAGTAGCACAGCATGGGTTGATATGTAAGGAAAGGTCGTTGTTGGTATCATTCGGTGTGCGAAATCATCACCTGCCACGAATAGAAAAGAAGAGACAGCCTTGGCTCTAGTCACCATCCCAAGTTACATTTATTTATCACATGTGGTGAAGAAGAAGAAGAACCAGCAAAGATTGGGGTCGCAGGCTCAGGATGTGTGCCAGAGAGAAAGGGTGAAGTTGAGCAGTGCAAAGAGTAAAAGAACAGAATCGACATTTAAAAGCTTTGACGAATGATTCAAGCGATGTTTACCCAAAGTGTGTCACTCTTCCCGGATTCTGCTCTTTTTCCTTTACTTCCCTTCTACTTATAACTCATGCATTCCCACGCGCCTTTATTTATTGACCTTGACCTTGCACAGTGATGAGTAATCTGTCCCTCCGTACAATCGTCTGATTGAGCTATGCCGGATAAGGCGTGTGCTTACGCGCCAAGAACTGAACTGAGTAAGAGAACCCTCGGACAAGACCAAACTTTGCCAGTTTGCTGTCGAAAAACTAACTGAAACCACGTAGAACGTGAATTTACCAAAGCGGCCTCGGTCTAGGCTCTTTTACCGATAACGCTGCAGCACTCTGCCACAAGGAACAAGAATTCTGCGAAAAATATTTCTATAACTTCTGTACACGTTGTCCCTCTCCAGCCATGGTTTATAGTAGATTATTGTAGACCCTTATCTTAATGGCATTTACTGCATTGCCACTTACCTTCTCTCTATCTCTGTACCTCCCCTATCTGTATCAGTATCAGTGTTATCTTCTGTTCTCTATGCCACTGTTGTTTTTATGTGCTTAAACTATTTCCGGAGCTCGTTCACCAAGGCATTGATCGAATTTAGGCTCAAGGGTCTCCCTTGTTTTTGTTTTTTTATCGTCTGTATTTTTCTGGGTATCCCGTTTTTTACGCTGCTCATTTTCAAAATTTCGTCAACTTCGATGTTGGAGTATGGTGGTCTCCATTTCCAGGTTTGGTTTCCAACTTTGACGTTTGATGCTTGACGTTGTTCTTACTCCCCTGCGATTTTTTTTACATGTCTTACGTTTTGAATTCTAAGATTCTTCTTAACCTGTTCTGCTCCTGCTTTTAGATTTTATTTCTCTCTCTCTCTTCCCTCAAGTTCCGTTATTCTCTGACTGGATGATGTGAGTAGTTTACGGACAATGCCGTGTATGTTTGCATTGGTTAGATGGAACTATCGGTGACTTGTTTTTAGAGAAAGGACAACCGGCTCTCTGTTTTCAACCCTGTAAGGCAAAACAAAGCATTTTGTATAGTGTTCTTGTGGTGGGATGCATTTAAAGGTGCTAACTCCGTGTTACTGTTCTTGAGTTTTGGTGCATTTTGGTCATGCTCATTCTCTTCAAGAACAGTGTGGGTATCTATTCCTTTCGCATTGTACGCAAATTGCTTCTTTTTACTCGGCGGATACAGTTTTCTAGTTTATCTCGTACTATCGTTTTGGTTGGTTCTTGCGGTGCATTGCATTTTCGTATTCTCAGTGTCTTCAGTGATATTTTCATTGCAACAGGAACTTGTACGGTAGAATTCTTCTGTTTTCGTCTTGAAGATATTTAGGTTTTCACCAAGTTTCTCAGTTCTATGGAATAATTTACTGTGTGGGAAGATTTCGTTCTAATACCAGAATGTTTGAATTATTTTTTGTTCAGGTAGGGATTGTTGCCTTTTTCTGTGGTTCCTGAAGTTTGATTTTGTGGTGTGCAAGAGGGCTTCATTTGATGCTTGTTAGTGACATTGAAAAATGGCTGATGGGCGGCGGCATTCAGTTGATGTTCCTATCTCAAGGACTCTCATAGCACTGAGGAGAGTTAGGTCACTGAGGGATCCATCAACTAATTCTATGAGCAAATTTTCTGCTTTACTTGAAAATGTAAATTGGGAAACCAACTCCGCAAATGGAATCTCACTTCGTTTCACTCATGGTTGTCAATGTGATGGTTCTGATCATAACTGTCTGTCAGCAACGAAAAACTTTCAAGCTAATGGATTACAGGATGATCAAGTTGATGATTTAGAAGTTCCTTGCAATTTGGGAAAATCCAAGTTAATCTCATGCGAAAACCATAGTGAAATAGATAATGTAGGTGATCCAACAGGGACCAAACTTGTTGAAGTACTGGATAATTGCCGACTTGGTACTTGGGGAAACAAATCACTGAGCCAAAGATACAGTGGCAATCATATGGAGGGTAAGGAGGGCTCTGCATGCATGACACCTATCAAGAACTGCATGGAGAAAGTAGAAACCGCTAGCGAACCAATTGCAGAATCACCACATGTAGACAACATTGACCTCTGTGTTTCAAGTCGGAAAGCCAGCTATTCAAACAAAATTGTATCAAGTGGGTTGATGGGTAACGCCTTGAGTTGTACTGCCAGTCCGTGTCTTTCTACAAGTGATGCTTTGTCGAGCTGTAGCATATCGTTATTTGCAAAGGAAGAGAATGATTTCATGTTTCAGGATGACGGTGGATGTGCAGTAAGCTGCTGTTGGGCAAGAACCCCAAAATTCCGAGTGTCGAATTCATATTGTAACATAGAAGGACATCCTTTGTTGTCCAGGGAAGTAGATGACTCGACTCAATATGGACGGAGGAACTTGAAGCTTGTTGCAAAGGAACCTCCTAGGACTCTCAGTCAGAAATTCAAGCCAAAATCCTTTCATGAATTGGTAGGACAAACTGTCGTGACGAAGTCTCTTTTATGTGCTATTTCCAGAGGAAGGATAGCCTCTCTGTACCTCTTCCACGGTCCTCGTGGAACTGGGAAGACCTCTGCCTCCAGGATATTTGCAGCTGCATTAAACTGCCTATCACTCAGGGAGAATAAGCCATGTGGTCTGTGTCGGGAATGTGTTATGTTCTTTTCTGGAAGGAGCAAGGATGTGAAAGAAGTGGACTCTGTGAGAATCAACCGAGCTGAGAGGATAAGATCCCTTCTTAAGAATGCAGCAATTCCTCCACTCTCGTCACGTTTCAAGGTTTTCATAGTTGATGAGTGTCAATTGTTGCATGCGGATACATGGGCCACCTTTTTAAATAGCTTAGACAGCCTCTCTCAACATGTTGTCTTTCTGTTGATAACTCCTGATCTGGATAAGTTGCCGAGAAGTGCAGTCACTAGATCTCAGAGGTATCATTTTCCGAAGATAAAGGATGATGAAATAGCAAGCAGATTGGGTAGCATCTGTGTCGAAGAGAGTCTTGAATTTGATCAACTTGCTTTAAACTTCATTGCAGCTAAATCTAATGGTTCTCTTAGAGATGCAGAAACAATGCTCGATCAACTTAGTTTACTTGGTAAAAGGATCACACTTCCATTAGCCCATGAACTTGTAAGTAAATTTTGTTGGTTCCTTAAAAATTCTTCTTGCACATCTCAATCCCGAACTTTGAAGTTCCATTTGTCGTGCAGATTGGAGCTGCTTCTGATGATGAATTGCTTGATTTGCTCGATCTGGCTTTATCATCTGATACGTCAAAAACAGTTACGAGGGCCAGAGACTTGATGAGATCCAGGATTGATCCTATGCAACTTGTTTCACAGTTGGCCAATCTTATTATGGACATACTTGCTGGAAAATGCCAAGAAGAAAGCTCTGAAATCAGAAGGAAATTCTCTCAAAGATATGCTTGTAAGCACTATATGATCAAAATATGTTAAAGTTTCAATCGCTGCCAGTAATTGTTGTATTGATGTCCACATTGTTGTTTTATGCTGGACTGCACTAGTATTCCATTGAAGTTTGTGCTATATCTCTCATCTTATAGTCTCTTACCCTACTGTAGTGAAAATGGGATATTAAAATCAGTCTACTAAAGAAGTCTTTGTGATCGTTACTCAATTTTGATCCACCTCTACTGTATAAAGTTTGACATTTCTATGTCTTTCATCTTTTTCCCCCCTATTTTGGTCAGAGCTTCTCGTTTTTATCGTTATATCAGTCCCATCTCCGTGTTTGCAGCTTTTCTGTTAACATTTAGTTTTCAAGTTCCTGTTTTTTTCAATTGAAAAGACATTATGTGAATCATAAGTTGTACATTTTAACCTTTTTGTACTTCCAACATGGAGTTTCTCTCACATTTTGTAACATATATTTGTCATGGGGTTATATTTATGGTTCCAAGTGTCTTTTTGATAGCCGAAGCAGATATGCACAGATTGAGTCTAGCCTTGAAAATACTTTCTGAAACTGAGAAACAATTGAGGATGTCAAAAAACCAAAGCACATGGCTCACTGTAGCTCTTCTACAGCTAAGCTCAATTGAGTCTTCTTCCTTGGATTCAAGTGATTCCAAGTCTTCCTTGAGAAATGTTAATGATAGAGGTAAGGATGTAGGCTTCAGTTGCTTTTAAATAGTGTAATGTTGTCTTCGTCCATTAAACTTGGAACTTTTGATAATAAACACCCGATTACTGAATGGATTAGATTTTAACATGCACAACAATGTGGATACAGATGGCAATCTTTGCAGAAGCTCATCTACAGGGGAGGGCTTGAAGCGTCTTATTCCTGGTTCATATGATGCACTTGGGTTTCAAGAGGATCCAAAATCAACTCTGGAATCAGTATGGAAAAGAGCTACAGATTTCTGCCAGTCAAATTCACTTAAGAAGTTTCTCAGAAAACGAGGGAAACTTTCCTCTGTCCAAGTTGATAAAGGTACATGCAGAACTCTTTAATGGGGCTTACTTCAATTGATCCAAGACAACATAACTATAAAAATTGAGTAAGATTTCATTAATGCAGTGATTTTAATTGGCAACTGAAAGTCTTGTTGACACCAAAAGTTTTGTACTAAATTAATTCTAGTTTCTTTCAACTATGTGATTCGTTTCTTTTCAATCTATTTAAAAGTGTCATATCTATACAGCAAAAATCTGTCTTGTCTATCATTTTCAGCTTTATTTGGAATATTTTGACATTTAGAAGGAAGCTATATCTTGCAAGAGATGACTGAGGTACCACTAAAATTTCAGATTTGGCAATCGCTGAGTTGGAGTTCCACCATCCTGACTACGTGTCCAAGGCTGAAAAGTCATGGAAGCTGATTGCAAGTTCTCTGCAGGCTGTTTTGGGTTGTAATATAGAAATTCGAATGAATCTTGTGCTTTGTGCACCTGCATCTAAGTGTGCCAAACTAAAGAAGCTATCTTTGAGTTTGTTCAGTTGTCCTCGTAGAATGTGCCAAAAGTCCCAACCGCAAATGGAATCTGGCAGTGGTTCTGAGTGCTCTGACCATTTCTCTGAAAAGCCTATGATAAGGAATGATGCTATTGTTGCTTGTACCTCCGATTGTGGCTCTAATGCGTCGGGTAATATATATCACAGTACGGAAATGGTGAAGGCTTTGAGAAATAGTGAAGGAAACATTCTTCGCGTTAAAGATGATGCTTCAAAAACTCCCGCTTCTGGACTTGATTTTGCTAAGGGAAGCAATCTTAGAACTGAGATGTTCCGTGCTCAAGAGAGAGAGTATCAGCCACACTGCTTTCCAGGGACTCTGGGACTTCAAAAGAAGTGGCATTCTATAGCTAATGAAGGAGAGAAAAAGCTTGGTCTATCAGATTCAAGACAAAACTCTCTTGAGACATCCATCAGTTTGCATGATTCTGTACCTGTCAGCAATGACAACTGCACTAACTCGAAAAGCGAGCACGGGTGAGATTTTCTGGTAGACTTCTATGTTCCTTTCCAGCCTTCTTCATTTCTATGAATTTTGCTTTGAGAAATACATGTTAAGACCACGATTATTGTTCTTTCATAACGTGTAATCCTATTCTGCTTGTTCACATACATTTTGCTTTCACTATCAAGGCGCTTATTAAACCTTCTTGGGGTCTTTTCTGCAGGTTAAGGGAGAATTCCGGCGCGCTGTGTTGGAAAAACGACGCAATTCCTGCAAGCAAGGTAACAAGAAGTAAAAAGTTCAGAAGAATAAGACATCATTAACTGATAGCCTGATAACTTGTCCTTTCACACTGTAAAAGTTTTTTCTATCAACTGTATGTTGGATACTGATCAAACTATGCAAAAGTTGCTTGAATTTTACATTTTTTTACCATTCAAATGTTGTATCCAATATAATGAAGGTCAATCAACTTGCAGGATTGGGAGATCATGCACCAGAAGAGATCACCATTAGTTAGATGGGCTCTTCCCTGTGCCACCGCAAATTAGTTCCCAGGGATTACAGCCATCGTGTGTGAACTGAAGCTACAAATTTGGTGGCTTCTTCACAATTTTGTACGTGTACATATTAAGTTAGTTTGCATGTGTGATCATGATTGCTCCATTTGAGCCCTGAAAGGACAGTGTAATCAGTAGTTTAAATCAGATAATTGATTCAATTTTTGAGCAGATTAACAAACGGAGGCATCTTAGTAAGTTATAGTTTGTGTAAAGAAAATATAAATCATCAATCATAGAATTAAATCACATATGCGTCGATGATTATTTTTTCCACATTTCCAAGTTTTGATAGGAATGCTTTTTTCATCTGAATGTTTCTTAAGTTGATTCTTGCCATTATTTATAGTATTTCTAATCATTTTTGTTAGTTATACGTGATGCTTCATTTTTGCAATGATACAAGCTATTTAAGAAAATGTTCCTGAGGCAATCATAAAATTTGTTATATGCAAAGTGGAAATGAGATTCATAAACCTGAAAGTTTAAGATTCATATGATGTAAGCCACCTTATGAAAGGGAAATAATGTAAGCCATTAAAAGTAGGCATAGAATCACTATTGATAGCTAAAAATTATCATTTTTAAATGCATTCTCCTACAATCTATTTCAAGTACATTCTCCTTACCACCATTAGTCATAAAAGACTATGGGTCCAATTAGAATCTACATAAAATATATTTAAAAAGGATCTAACCAGGTACATTCTCCTACATCAATTTTACAATTAACCACCTAAAAGATTATAGATCTAACTAGAACTCATTACAAACCAACTAATGCACAACTAATTAACATTCGCATAATGTTGACTTTTAATTTTAAGTATTAGTTGCTTGATGGTTTGAATTTTTAACAACCCTATGTTTAGAAGCTCACTCTTGTAATTAGTATCATGTGATACTTGAGATACCCTTCCACCTTAACTCTCTTGGTTAGAATGATAATTGGAAAGTGTTTGAATCAACTAAACTAATTGTTCTCTTCATCTTTAATGGTGGAGCTAATATAGATGATTGCTTTCATATTAAAACAATAAGTTATTCATGTAATAAATACATAAATCAATAATTATATATGATAAACTCATATTATTGCTAAATCAATTCCACCTACTTCAAAAGGTTGTTTACTGGAAATTGATGAATGAGGTTAAGATAAGATTGTTATGATTTGATTTATTAACAGTATTAAAAATGAGAGAGACCATAAATTCTAGCTAACAAATACACAAGCTCAATTTATTTATATTAGAATATATATCCATATAATATAAGTAGAATATCCTTTATTAAACCTTGTAATTTCACCACTAAGCATTAAAACAATTGAGTAATTATGAATTTAATCATTCCAATTGATAATATATTATTTTGATAATTGAACAATAAGCTTTTTGTGTCAATAAAAAAAATAATTTTAATAATCTCTAAAGATATATAAATACTAAAGAGCAAAAAATTAAAGAAGAACAATTAAACCAAACAATTCTGGAGAAAGCAAACTTCAATTAACCTTTAGCTAGAAGAAAGAGAATTTAGTTACACATGGTTCTCAATGATAACATAAAAGAAACATAAAGATTTATCTTAAGGAAAAAGAAAAAAAAACTAAGAACCAAGAAGAGGGAGAGATGGATAGATGATTATCTCTTGCACTTCTTTTATATAAATTGATAAGTGCATATTTGTCCAATATTTACGTTTTAATTATCCCTTTTTAT
>JANPWT010000006.1:40666663-40677512 GCA_024678245.1 Erythroxylum densum
AATGTTTCTTAAGTTGATTCTTGCCATTATTTATAGTATTTCTAATCATTTTTGTTAGTTATACGTGATGCTTCATTATTTGTGAACATGTGACCTATCGGATCAACAAATATGTCGGTTGACACCCATACTTAAAATCCTTAATCTAGCACTCATCTTCGTCTTCCTTTCCTAATCACAACGAGGCCTTTCTTCCCCTAGCTTTGACATTTGTTGAATAATTGGAAGTAGTTATTTCATCGACACGATGACCCCTTCATAGATATGGTTATTCAATGATGAATGAAAATATTAACTTAAAGCAACAATTAGCCTATAGGTTACAATGAGACAATAGGTGTGCATGATAGTTATTAAAAGATCCAAAACAGAGGAATAAAAGGACTAAATTGAGTTAGGAGAAAAAATTATAGCAAGTGAAGTATGAACTTAAACTTGGTATGAATGAGAACAAGGAGCTGGATATGATATTGATGACATATCTCATTGTTTCGACGTTGATGTGTATTTTTTCCACTATTGAATTCATAGGGGCTAATGTGAGAAGAACTATAAGGCTAATATAATGAGAATGCTAGAATATTATTTCTAAGAATTCATATTTGTTGTATATAAAAAATTGATATCAATATTGAGCCATTGTATATATTTAAATGCATTCTCCTACAATCTATTTCAGGTACATTCTCTTGACCAGCATTACTCATAAAACACTATGGATCCAATTAGAATCTACATAAACTATATTAAAAAAGCTATATTCTCTTACATCAATTTTACAATTAACCACCTATAAGATTATAGATCTAACTAGAACTCGTTACAAACCAACTAATGCACAACTAATTAACATTCACACAATGTTGACTTTTAATTTTAAGTATTAGTTTCTTGTTGGTTTGAATTTTTAACAACCCTATGTTTAGAAGCTCACTCTTGTAATTAGTATGATATGATACTTGAGATACCCTTCCACTTTAAGTCTCTTGGTTAGAATGATAATTAGAAATTGTTTGAATCAACTGAACTAATTGTTCTCTTAATCTTTATTGATGGAGCTGATATATATGATTGCTTTCATGTTAAAACAATAAGTTATTCATGTAATAAATACATAAATAAAAAATTATAAACGATAAACTCATATTATTGTCAAACTAAACTCAATTCCACCTACTTCAAAAGGTTGTTTACTGGAAATTGATGAATGAGGTTAAGATAAGATTGTTGTTGTTATTGGATCTTTATTAAGTATAATCTATTGTTCAATAATCATATAACGTCACTAAGTTGTTACTAAAAAACATATATATTATAGATTAAAGTTAAATTATAAACCTTAGCTCCAACTTTATCTAGAAGAAAGTGGATCAAATTTGCAACTTCTCTTGTTATGACCATATTTTCCACATAATTGGAATAATTCCTTTTATGATATTTACGAGAATTCTTCACTCTTTTTGGTTCAATTTTATCTTTTTGCCTATTCTGTTTAAGCTTGTCATGCATAACTCTTTCTAATGGTCGATGAATCTCTTCATTAATGTTTAATGGCAAGATTCTTGCCCTTTAATTGGTTGCAAGACATTCTCATAAACTTCCGCGGTCCTCTCTCTATGACAACACTCATCCACATATGTCTCTGGTCATTGCGTAGCATGGAATATGACACTAATGGCATAACTATAAGGATACTTATAGATTCCCATTCCCTTTAACTGTAATTCTTCTCCCTCCTCTATTAAACATGCGTATCATCACCATTAGTCACTTCATATTTCTTGTCCCCATTCCAAATGACTCCATTTCATTGCATTCAATTTATTCTTGTTCAATTTCTTCATTAATTTAGTTGCAATGGCTCCCTTAAATCTCTTAATTAGAACGCCTTTTGATTAACATGATTCTAATAGCCTCTAACACACTGATGATAGGGAGTTCTTTGGCCACTAAAAATCTAAGAGTTAAATGTCTTGCTTATGCTATTGTCCATGTTTGGAAAATTGGACTTAATACTCTAGAAAGTCCTACTCCATATTTGCTTAGGATATTCAAGTAAGTCTTGTACACAACTTGGTGCAAATTAGTTTAATTTGATGATTCTGACATCAAATTCTTATGGGAATGTTGCTCACGCATAATTCCAAAAATATGTTCTAAGATCCTTTAGTGAGTGTCAAATCCAACATGTTTAATCCTACTCTAATTATACATGAATTATATATAGCAGGTTGAGTATAGTCCATATGAACTAGTAAAATTGATCTTTTTTTCAAAATTAACAAAACAAAATAAAGGGAGGGTGGATTTTATAACATAAAATAAAATATACTAAAAACAAAAAAAGAAAAACTAATTTATAATGCAATTTAATGAAAACTAATTTATAATGCAATTTAATGAAATCAAATGATAACAAACATCTAGCCTAAGTTATAATATGAGAATTGATTCTTTGCATTGATCATTGATGTAAAGATAAACCCTTGTATTCTTTAATAAATTGGTTATGGTTGTAAACAAGCTCTAGTAACCTATCTCTCCTTACTTTCCCGTTAACCAAAACAATCTCTTTGATTAATTCTCTTATTAACAAATAACCCAAAGGATGCTCTTATGATTTGATTTATTAATAGTATTAAAAATAAGAAAGACCATAAATTCTAGCCAACAAATACACAAGCTCAATTTATTTATAACAGAATATATATCCATATAAAATGAGTATAATATCCTTTATTAAACCTTGTAATTTCACCACTAAGCATTAGAACAATTGAATAATTATGAATTTAATCATTCCAATTAATAATATATTATTTTGATAATTGAACAACAAGCCTTTTTGTATCAATCAAACAAAAAATAATTTTAATAATCTCTAAAGATATATAAATACTAAAGAGCAAAAAATTAAAGAAGAACAATTAAATCAAACAATTCTTAAGAAAGTAAACTTCAATTAACCTTTAGCTAGAAGAAAGAGACTTTAGTTACATATGGCTCTTAATGATAACGTAAAAGAAAAATAAATAACTATCTTAAAGACAAAGAAAAAAAAAACTAAGATAAACCAAGAAGAGAGAGGGATAGATGATTATCTCCCGCACCTCCTTTACATAAATAATCCCCAAATCCCAAAATCATATATAATCTTCCTAAAAGAAGGGGACAAAAGATAAAATCAAGAATAAAATCCCACTTCCATTAGGATTGTCCTACCAAAACAAGTATTTCCTAAATAAGATTCCTAAACTAAGCAAAATAGAGGCATAAATAACTAGGGCCTACTGACATTAAAAGGACCTTATCCATTTAATCATGTTAAATCATAGAGTAATCATATCTAAGGCATAGGAATGCCCTATGATCATACCTCTTTTCAATTATAAACCTTCATTCTTTTCCAAAATTTGTGGTATTTGTTCCTTCATTGCTAAATTTCTATTTTTTGAGCACATTTTGATCCAAATATCCAATATGCTCTATTAAGCATAAAATATAAAATTAGAATCCATAATTATAAGTATTTTTATCAATCAAACATTGTAAAGTAATATGAAATATGTGTATTTTATGCATGCTATCGAATTTAGCCACACTTGGATAATGTTTTCCCTCAAGTATATAATAGTTCAGACTCATCAACCTCTCTCTTTATCCTTTTCTTTTGCTTCTCAACTCATCCATTCATAACCTAAATCATAATGTCTCACTAATATAAACCGAAACATAAGAAGAAACAAGTAATTCATAATATAATTTCTTAAAAACTAAACAAATAAACAAATGTTCCAATAATCTTTTCAAAATTAAATGCAACATGAATCAATGCCCTCTCATTGGTTTCACTCCATGTTCTCAAAGTGTTTAGGGTATTAATGATCTTTCATATCAATATAGACAAACTCTTACAATAAACTTGCTTGTATATTACATCTTCACCAATGAATAATGACCTAAATACAAAACTTCATGGGTCTTTGAAAGGGCTGTAATAGGGCTTAGGTAAGATTTGAAAAAAAAAAGGAACTTTTAGGTTTGTCAAATTGAAAAAAATATACAAACCCATTCACATGAGTTTTAGCTAAAAAATACTCCACAATTTTCTTTATTCAAGCCACTAAACTATAATAATGCAAGATTTTTCTCATCACTCCCTGTTTATTTTTCTTTTCTTTTTATCTTTTTTATTTTTATACATATATATAAAGGAACCAAGAATATGCAACTTGAATCACTTCATTACAATTTTCACAATGATATTTTGAATCTCATACAAACAAGCTCATATAATCCTTCAACAACGGGTTTAAAATTATGAACAAAATCAAAAAAATTAATAAATATGGTGTGTAGTATGTTTCTTATGCATCCCTTTGCATTCTTTGTTCTGTCTCTCCTTTGAGGAACTAATCGAAAAGCTTATTTCCTTTGAATGTAGCAAAACGTTTAAGAAAAAGTCATAACCCAAGCACATGTTCTTTTATTGGCTCTAACCAAGTCTCCAATACAAGCTAACAAGTAACTATATGTGTTTAATTATAAACTTGCATTTGTAAAGTTTGTAAAGTTTCATGCCTTTGTAAAGTTTGAGATAAATCTCAAACGTAATACAAAGACCGATTACAAAGAGGAAAGATGAAGAACATACCATCGAAGAGGAAGGAAACACTTTATGTCAAGAAAGGAGGAATTACACAAAAGATTAAAAAAATATCAAGATAAAAGAAAATATATATCTAACAAAAGAAGCTCAACAAAAGAAGAAATTGTTAGGAGATAAGAAATACAACTCTCTAAAATCAACCAAAAAGTAACAACAAAACACTCTTCAAGTTTAACCAGCAAATTAGAATGAGAATGAGAAACTCAATAAAGAAACAAACATATATTCACGTGGAAAGCCCTCCATCATATAGAAAAGTTCACAGGCCAAACTAATAAGCAAATCTACTAAAGTCAAATAAGGATTTACAAAATTTAATATCTTAACCCTTAAATACAAGTTGTTTCACAAAGTTTCATAGTTGAAACCAAAGTTGATATGTGAATCAACAAACTCTCAAAACAATCCTAATAAAAATACAAAGGACGAGAATACTATACTACTTGCTTTGTTTATGTTTTTCCTCATTTTTTGGTGTTTTGCCCGCTTACACATGCAAAACCTATGTATATTCTCTTTTATATCACAAAATAGGTTTTTCTGCATCGTATGTAGTCACATACACTATCCTGTAAGTGATCATATCTCTTTAGCACCACCTCACTTGTATATGTACACTGTTACAGAGAGCTACGTAAGTTATGAACATAGGCGTGTACATGACTGTGTATATCTTCGCCCTTTATGTCCTTTTTCACATGGTTTCAGAGATTTAAACAATTGATACATATGGCTATGTAAGTAGAGAACATGGGTGTGTGAAACTATACACAGGCGTGTATTTCCAAAAAAGGCTTGATTCACCCATTATCCATCTTGTCTTTATTTGTTTGTCATCCCCACGCATCATAAAAGTGTTGATAAGGACTGAATGTCTCAAAAATAGGGTCGAACACGCACAACAATCTCCCCATCCAACCCAAATATGAGGAAGACACGTTAAAATTCAACAGCTACTTGAGATACATCCCGACAAGCATACTACAAAGCTCATGTTTATTTTCAGGAATTGCTTTAGTTAACATATCAACACCATTCATGTTTGTATAAACTTTCTTCAACATCAATTATGGCTCTTCACTCACAGATCTCAACTAATGATATCTGACATTTAGACTTGAATAATACGTAATATTATTGCTCGAGTCAATAGCAAATTGACCATCATAAAATACTACATAGTCTTATTACTTCATATTTAATTCTTAAAGGAACCTTTTCAGGTAGGCATCTCCTTACAAGCTTCCACTATAACTAAATACTCTGCTTCAGTTGTAGATATAGTTACACATTTTTATAGCTTAGATTGCCATGAAATAAGTCCCTTTGCAAACTTGAATAGATAACAAGAAGTATGTTTTCTTCTATCAAGATCTCTAACCATATCTGCATCCATATAAACTTCTACCATCAACAAAACATAAACTCCACTTTGAAGTTCTTTCAAGTGTTTTAAAATCCATTAAACTTCCCAATGAACCTTCCCTGGATCTGACAATAATCTGCTCAATAACCTATCAACCTATACAATATCTGACCTTATACACCATTGCATATATCAAAGACCCTACTATTGATGAGTATGGAAGAGAAGAGATACCATCTTTTTGGTTTTTATTGAGGGACATGCATGTTTACTCAGCTTGAAGTAAGTAGCTAGTAGCGTACTAACTAGCTTGGCATGCTTTATATCGAACCTTTTTTGCACTCGTTCAATATACCTTTCTTGTGATAACCAAACTTTCCTACTCTTCTGATCCCGAGTTATCTCTATGCCTAAAATTTACTTTGCAGGTCCCAAATCTTTCATATCAAAAGATTTAGATAAATTCCCCTTCAACTTTTGGATTCTTCCAACATTTTGACCCACAATTAGCATATCATCAACATATAGAAGAATGATGATGAAGTTCTCACATGTAAACTTCTTGAATTACATATAAGCATTGACATAAGTTCACTTGTAACCATGATCCCTCATAAAGGAATTGAACCTTCGATATCGTTGCCTTATAGCTTATTTCAACCTATATAAGCTTTTCTTCAACTTATAGAGCATATTCTTTTTACCTTTGGCTTTGAAACCTTATAACTACTCCATGTATATCTCCTCTTCTAAATCTCCATACAAGAAAGTAGTTTTAAGATCCAAATGATCAAGTTCAAGATCCAAGTAGGCAGTCAAACCTAATAATATTTGAATTGAGGTCATCTTAACCACTGATGTGGAAATTTCATCAAAATCAATGCCCTTATTTTTACTAAACCCTTTCACCACTAGCCTTCCCTTGTGCTTTACCAGTTTGTCACCATCTTTCTTTATCTTAAACAACCATTTATTTTTCAATGCCTT
Organism: Erythroxylum densum; assembly: GCA_024678245.1. Taxonomy (NCBI): domain Eukaryota; kingdom Viridiplantae; phylum Streptophyta; class Magnoliopsida; order Malpighiales; family Erythroxylaceae; genus Erythroxylum; species Erythroxylum densum. The sequence goes on from JANPWT010000006.1 coordinate 40,673,686, forward strand.
TTTTCCTTTTGGAAGCTTCACAAGCTCAGATGTACCATTCTACTTTAGAAAGTATAGCTGCAAGCCAGAGATCTTTGTCATCAAAAGATGCAATTTCTTGCATATTCTCAAGCTCACCCTTAGCAATAACTAATAGATATTATAAACTTGGATACTTGGTAAAAGGCCTTTTCTCTTTTGTAGAACTTCTAGCTATATTTCATTAACTGTGAGATCCAAGTTGCTTCCCCTGCTTATTATCCTCAACAAATTCATCTTTAGCATTGTTCGAATGTGATTCATATAGTTCATCATTACCAGTTGTACCTAATTACCATCAATGTGTGTTTTGTTGCACACTTTACTCCCCCACCTAAAACTGCTCAATAGTGGTAAAGACTAGAGAAGAATTAATGACGCTATATGATGAGTTATTATGTGTAAATTTATATTCACTCAGAAGAACTGCACCTCTCATGTTCTCTTTGAATACCAAATTCCTATTCCTGACAACTTTTTGCTATCGTAGGTCATAGAGTCTGAAGTTAAACTGATCACACCATAGCCAACAAAGATGCAAGTTATCGCCTTTGAGTCAAACTTTAGTCTTTGATCCTTTGGTACATGCTTAAATATCTTACAGTTAAATACTCTCAGATGGTGATATATGGGATCTTTACCTATCCATGCTCTCTAAAAAATCTAATGGAACTGAAGGAGCTCCATTGATCAAATACATTGCAGTTCAGACTACTTTACCCCAAAATATCTTCGACATCTTGGACATTTTGAGCATGCAATGAACCTTCTCCACAATTTTTTTGTTTATCCTCTCAGCAACACCATTATATTGTAGAGTACTAGGTCCAGTCTTTTCATTTATAATGTCATGTGATATACAGTATTCTTCAAGTATCTTGGAAGTATACTCTCCTTCATTATTTGTTCACAAACACTTCATCACCTTCCATTTCTACAGTGACAGGAAACTTTCGGAAAGCTTCAAATACTAACTCTTTGTTTTCAACATGTACACTTAAGTCTTCCTCGAAGCATCATTAATGAATGCGAAGTATTTGTTACCTCCTAGTGACCTTTCTTCAATTAGGCCACAAACAACTTAATGCATAAATTCTAATATCTTTGACTTCTATATAGATCTTTACTTGAAAGAGACTTTATGTTACTTTCCAACCAAATAATGATCACAAAGATTAAACGATAATGTATTCTTAACTAGTAGGATAAGAGAGTTACCAATCAACAACTTTAATCCCTTCTCACTTATATGCCCCAATCATCGATGTCACAGATTTGGAAAAGTTTCCTCTTCAACTGTGTATACTTCTCCAACACCTGTAAGTGTGTCTTGTACAATGTATAACATAAATCTCCTCGAGTGACAGTCATTCCTCTCTTAGACAATTTTCACTTTATATCCTTAAAAGTATGTTGGAATCCTTCTAGATCTAACACATTAGCTGATAACAATTTAATCTTAAATATGGAATATGTCACCCATCTCTAGGTTAGTAAGCAATTGACATTTTTCTGAACTAGGATATAACCCATACCGACAATCTTGGCAAAACTCTAATTAATGCTTCATAAATCTCTGCTCTCATAGTTTGAGAAGTCCTCCATTTTTGGAATACAATGATATGATACTCCTGTGTCTATCAGTCACTCAGAACTCGAAACACTGATATGAAAGCAATCATTTATTGCATAAACTAGGGATATCTCATCATCCGTACTTGAAGCAGTTGCGATTGTACTCTTATCATCTTCATCATTATGATGGTTTTGCTTTTTCTGATCCCTCTTCCATTTATAGCAAAAACTCTTTATGTGTCTTGGCTTATTGCAATAGTGACACATCTTTATGTCTTTGTCATCTCTGGACTTTAATTAGTTCTTAAACTTGTCACATCATTTAGGACTCCTACTTTTGTTCCTTCCTTTACTTTTTGCCAAGAAAGCCTACACGTTGTCAATTATTATCTTTTTTCTTTTAATTTTTTCATTGAACATACTCTCTTTGATTACATTTAAAGAGAGCATACTTTCAAGAGTTGAATTGCTTATTGTCACCACTAGCATCTCCTAATTATAAGATAGTGAACTCAACATGAACAAGGCTTAAAGCTTGTCAACAAGAATGATCTTCATTATTGTAAGCTTGTTGATTACATGTTAGAAGTTAGATGTTTCAACACAAATTTCCCATCTTTCAACTTCAAATTTACAAGCCTTTTAATCAGAGAGTTCTTGTTGTGGGTTGTCTTCCTTTCTTAAAGTCCTTCTAGATTTTTTCACAGCTCAAAAGGATACATTTCTTGTGATTCATTGTTGAATATATTGATATCAATCCATTGTCAAACTGTGCCTAGAGTTTTCTGTTTTATCTTCTCTCATTCTCTATCTGACATGTTTTCAGGTTTTAAAGAAACATCATTCTTCACACCATTGTCCACATCAATAAGATCAAAAAGATCCTTACAATATAGAAGATCCTCTATCATAGGCCTCCAAATAAAGTAATTTAATGACATTAACTTGACCATAGAGTTATTTTCACCTTCCATCACGATGACTTTAATAACACTTGTTAGGAGATAAGAAATACAACTTACTAAAATCAACCAAAGGGCAACAACAAACTACTCTTCAAGTTTAACCAGCAAATTAGAACAAAAATAAGAAACTAAATAAATAAGCAAAAGTCTTGATTTATGTGAAAAATCCTCTAGTGTAGAGGGAAAAACTACAAGTCAAACTACAAGCAAATCATTGAACTTAAAATAAGGATTTATTAAGGTTAATATCTCATCTTACAACTTCAAGTTGTTTAAAAAAAATCTAGGATTGAAACCAAAGTTGGTATATGAATCAACAAACTCTCAAACTGATCCAAAAACAATAAAAAATGATGAGAATACTATACTACTTGCTCTCTTTATATTTTTCCCCACTTTTTGGTGTTTTGGCCGCTCACACATGCAAAACTTGCGTAACTTCTTTTTTATATCATAAAATAAGTTTTTCTATGTTGTATACTATCATATACACGATCATAACACCCCCTCACCCGCAAATGTATGTGATCATAGAGAGCTGCACGGCTATCACATATAGTCGTGTAAGTCATGAACATAGGCATGTACATGATTGTGTATGTCTTCGCCCTTCACGTCCTTCTTTACACAGTTATAGAGATTTATATATTTGATACACCAAGGTTTGTAAGTAGAGAATATGGATGTGTGACACTCTATATAGGCGTGTCTGTCCAAAAAAGACTTGATTTACCCATCATCCATCTTGTCTTCACTTGTTCGACATCCTAACGGAAAATAAAAGTGTCAACAAGGATCGAAAGTCTTAAAAACATAGCTGGACATGTACAACAAAAATGAGATTTTTGAAGAAATCAGAAAACAATTAGGAGTTAAAGAAAAGAAAACGAGATCTGGAGACATATGTTGGGAAAATCATTACGAAAACAAAAAGGATGGAAGAAAACAGGGTGAACAATCCCCCTAGGTAAATTCAAGAGTCAAGAGATTTGGCATAGAGTTTCTGGTGTAAAGAGATAAAAGTTAGATGGGAATAATAAAGTTATTGATGGTGTCGAAAAGAAAGCACGGAAAGTAAAATATGAAGGAAATAAGGAAGAAATTAAAGAACACAAGAAATTTATGTAGAAAACCCCAATAGGGTAAAAACCATGGAGAGGGAAGAATTTCACTATAAACAAAAATTAGGGATTACAAAATTAATCCTCTAATTTGTACATAAAAGTGGAATTTTGTTTTTGGTGCATAAAAGGAGGAGGAGATAGCCGT
>JANPWT010000006.1:40690392-40703248 GCA_024678245.1 Erythroxylum densum
AAGGATTATAAATTAATTTATAAAAAATTGTAAAGGCTAAAAAGTTAGACCAATATTTACAGATTCAGATTACCTGTTTTTATTACTTTATTCCCATTGAATTTTATAAGCATTGAGTTAGACCAATATTTATGGATTCAGATTACCTGTTTTTATTACTTTATTCCTAATGAATTTTATAAGCATTCATCAATAAATAAGCGCTTGTAAAATATGATAAGAGGATAATGGAAACACGTTATCTATTACAATATTAACATGAAAGTTGCAACTGGTAATTAATTAATCTAATTAAAGCTGTACTGCATGTAAACGAATACTCATGAAATATGACAAGAGAATGATAGAAATAAGGGATGTACTACAATATTTATATGAAAGTTGAAACTGCTAGTTAAAGTTGAAAATACATACTGCATGTAAAGGACTCATGTCTTATGCATTTTATTTGATATTTATTTTATTTGGCCAGTCTTACATATTTATGTTATTTTGTCTTATGCAGATCGGATCTACAAATCAACCGCTTGACAAAGTAGCTTTATAACCGGACATCCCCAACATCACGAGTAACTCATAGGATGGTGCAAACCTCCTATCAGGTGAGTCAAGTTGAACACAGATGGAGCTTGTAACCGTTTCTCCTCCTCATCTTTAGCTGACGAACTTCTCAGAGACAGTTCAGGCAATTGGCTTGGTGGGTTCATCCAAAATCTTGGCTGGTGCTTGTCGGTGTTTGCGAAACTCAGGGGAGCATTTACAGGGCTCACGATCGTGTGGACTCTAGAATATCGTCGGATTGAACTGGAAGTCGACTCGGCTGTGACCATCCACCTCCTCTCTTCCTCGGCCAGCTAATCCTCGATCCATAATCCCATTGTTCAAGAGATTCACGAATTGTTTACACGGAACTAGACAGTGATCCATCGTCACATATACTGTAAGAGGAACCGTTAGCGAACTATGCTGAGTATTTTGCGATCGACACTACTTATTTTAATATTCCACCCATTGGGTGTCATGTATTTCTTTTAAAGGACATGTTGCGAGTTTGTTTCCTAAGATTCGTTATAAAGACTCATGTCGCCCACTGTGCCCATTTTCGGTACAGTAAATAAGACAAAAAGAACAATTACATGGCTATTTCGGCAATTCAATCAATAAAGACGAAGAAAAGGCGGAGTGGTGGTGACCCGTGAAAACCCTAAACCGGTTCACACGGCGCCGGGTTGCAGCAAACGACAGGCAACACGACCTGTGGACTGGATGCCACGTGGCATACTAACTGATATTATAGCCGAAACCCCCAGCTGACGTGTACTCGTAACCGCAGACTCCATATTATATAAATAACGCTCACTCTTCCCCGTTTCCCTCTCTCTCTCTTTTCTTCTCTTTCGTTCTCATCCATTTCTCTCTCTCGCTTTAACCGGTAAAATTACTTGAATTCGGATCTGCAACCGAACAGGCGCTCCATATTTGTGGTCGCTGCGTCGTCTCTATCGTCCGTTTTGTTCGCCCCCTCGGTTGGGATCTCCATAGTCCGATTGGAGATCCGTTGCTCTTTTACCTGTCTTGGCTCGGATCCGGGCCAAGCACAGAAGTTTCGATATCGGAATTTTTAGATTCAGCCTACAGGTTTTTTATTTCTCGAATCTTCTGGTGTGTGTTATGTTTGATTTCTAGATGATGGTGAACTTTTTGACATTGTTTGACGATTCTAGAGAATTTAGAATGGAACTTTCTTTTTCCATTGCCTTCATAAATTTACTGACTGCGTGTTTATATGTTTAAATTTGAAGAGAAATGGAAGTTATACTTGGTTCCGTCTAGCGTTTTCTTTTTAAATTTGTTATCTTGTTAAGATAAATCTAATGATTCAATGATTGGTGTCTAGAATTTAGTCATTAAGATTGGAACAAAGTGTAAATGGCGTCGAGTGAGGGATTTCTGACCGATGAGCAGAGGGAAATGTTGAAAATAGCAAGCTTGAATGTGGAGAACTTGTCTTCTTCTCCGAAGAGTTTATCATCATCACCCAAAACCCCATCGGCATTGCTCTCTGCGAGGGCACCTACCGCAGGGATTACCTCACCGAGGCATATGCGTCGGTCACATTCTGGAAAGTTTGTGCGTGTCAAAAAGGGTGAGTCTGCTTGAATGCCCACCATGATTTTGTAGATAGATTTGTGAAGATTTTGTTTTGGGAGGTTGTCTGTGGTGGGTTTATATCTTCATTTTGAAATGAGATTCATTGCTGCTGTATGATGATAGATAGGTTTCTGTCAACTTTGGTTTACATGTTTTGTGTGATTGGTTCACACGTTTATGCTTGAAGAGCTAGTGGCGAGATTTCACTTCTCTTCAAATTGTTTGAATATAGGGTTTCCTCCTGTGCATGCTACATCCTATGAAGGAAAAAAAAGAGAGTAAATTATCCTTTTCTCTATAAATGAGCTGATCATTCTGTTTGATCTAGGGATTTGCTTTCTTTTTAATTCATCACCAGATATTGGTGACTGTATGACACTATCGAAATAAAAAATGTGCATTTTCATTCAAATTTCTGCCGGTTGTGTGGCCAATCATTGATTCCTGTTTTTTTTTTCCCCCTTTTGCATGCATTGTGTAATTTGTAAAGGACTGATAGTGATATGTGTAAAAGCATTTCCATTTTCTTTATGCTAATTAGTTGTCGTATTTATTAACGTGGCAGATGGTGCTGGTGGTAAGGGCACATGGGGGAAACTACTGGATACTGATGGTGGTTCCCATATTGATAGGAATGATCCTAACTACGACAGTGGAGAGGTAATTGCACTTTTTGACTATTTTCCTTCTGAGTCTTGTCTCTTAGGCTGTGCATAACGGTTATTGCGGATTTGGATCATGTTTTGTTTTCTTCTATTGCCACCCTTTTCCGTTTACACATGGTATTTGATCTTATTTTCATTTATTTCTTCTTAGCCTCTCTCTCTCACTTGTTAGGAACCGTATCAGCTTGTTGGGGCAACCATCTCGGACCCCCTAGACGAGTACAAAAAGGCTATTGTTTCCATAATAGAGGAGTACTTCAGTAATGGTGACGTGGAAGTTGCAGCATCAGACCTTAGAGAACTTGGTTCTAGTCCGTATCAGCCTTACCTTATTAAGCGCCTTGTTTCGATGGCTATGGACCGGCATGATAAAGAGAAGGAAATGGCTTCTGTATTATTATCTGCACTTTATGCCGACGTCATAAGCCCATCCCAGATTAGGGATGGGTTTGTCATGCTTCTAGAGTCTGCTGATGATCTAGCAGTAGACATACTGGACGCAGTTGACATCCTTGCTTTATTTATAGCCCGTGCTGTGGTTGATGAGATCCTACCTCCTGCTTTTCTCACCACAGCAAAGAAGACCATTCCAGAATCATCTAAAGGATTTGAGGTCCTCCAAACTGCTGAGAAGAGCTATCTCTCAGCCCCACATCATGCAGAACTTGTGGAAAGGAAGTGGGGTGGTAGCACTCACATCACTGTTGAGGAAGTAAAGAAAAAAATTGCTGATTTATTGAGGGAGTATGTGGAGAATGGTGATGCTTTTGAGGCTTGCAGGTGTATCAGGGAATTAGGAGTTTCATTTTTTCATCATGAGGTTGTCAAAAGAGCTCTGGTTCTTGCAATGGAGATTCAAACCGCTGAACCACTTGTGCTGAAGCTGCTGAAGGAAGCTTCTGAGGAAGGCCTGATCAGCTCCAGTCAGATAGTGAAGGGTTTTGCTAGATTCGCTGAGAGCCTGGACGACCTTGCTCTTGACGTTCCATCTGCAAAAGCTTTGTTCCAGTCAATCGTTCCCAGGGCTGTCGCTGATGGTTGGCTTGATCAGTCATTCTTGAAATCCTCTGGTGAGGATGTACAAAGTCTAGGTGAGGATGAAAAGTTGAGGAAGTATAAGGAGGAGTCTGTTGCAATAATCCATGAGTACTTTCACTCCGATGACATTCCAGAACTAATTCGGAACCTTGAAGATCTTGGCATGCCAGAGTTTAACCCAGTTTTCCTGAAAAAGCTCATCACTCTGGCAATGGACAGGAAGAACCGGGAGAAAGAAATGGCATCTGTTCTGCTATCAGCTCTTCACATTGAGATTTTCTCCACCGAAGATATAGTTAATGGCTTTGTCATGCTTCTACAATCTGCAGAAGATACAGTACTGGACATTTTGGATGTTTCCAATGAACTCTCTCTCTTTCTAGCTAGGGCAGTGATTGATGATGTATTGGCTCCCTTGAATCTAGCGGAGATAAACAGCAAGCTGCCATCAGATTGCACTGGGATTGAGACTGTACATGTGGCTCGATCTCTAATTGCGGCCCGTCATGCTGGTGAGAGGCTGTTGAGGTGTTGGGGAGGCAGTAGTGGGTGGGCGGTGGAGGATGCAAAGGACAAGATATCGATGCTCCTGGAAGAGTATGAAAGTGGAGGTGTTGTAGGTGAAGCTTGCCAATGCATTCGAGATCTTGGAATGCCCTTTTTTAACCATGAGGTGGTGAAAAAGGCGCTGGTTATGGCTATGGAGAAGAAGAATGATAGGATGCTGACCCTCCTCCAAGAATGCTTCAATGAAGGCCTGATTACAATCAATCAGATGACCAGAGGTTTCAGTCGGATCAGGGATGGGCTCGATGATCTTGCTCTTGACATTCCGGATGCGAAAGAGAAATTTAGCAGTTACTTGGAGTATGCTCAGGAAAAGGGATGGCTTCTAGCATGCTTTGGGTCCTCTGTGGCAGATGCCTGAGCTACTTGAGAAACAACTAGTATGTGAGTTTCTCGCATCGCATGTATGTTAATTACCCGCTACCTTCTTATAGCTTATGTACTGCTTCTCTTCAAAGGTGGGTAGATAGATAATGGGGTATTTGGACTCCATGTGATGTTTTCAACTTCATCGGAGATCCCTCTGATCCCATTCCCAGCCAATGTATAAAGTTGGTTCTTTGTTTTATTGACATAGTTTTAGGGACAAGAAATGATTATGCTTCTAAATTATCATCTCTTTCTCTTCCTGCCCTCTGTTTCCTTTTTCACCTATCTTCCATTTACGTGATTTGTCTAGTGATGTTGAGTTCAGAACAGAAGTACTCTTAACATATTCGATGCACAAGATTTCTCATTTTGCGGGAAATTAAAAAGAGTCGTAATATATATTAAACTTATAATTTTATAATTAAAAAAACAACTTTATCAGTTACTCTAATAGTCACCTATTAATTACTAATTGTTCTTATTGAAAAACTGTACTAACATAATAATATTTTAAAAATTCAAAGCAAAAGCAAAAGTAGGCATTGAGATTGTTCCACTCATGTTTGCCCAGGCCCAGTTAAGCTAATCCCTCGACGGTTTACAACGGCCCCCATATCCAAACAGCTGCTACCAGAAACCTATATCTACCAAACAAAGCCGCTCGCCATCCATTATTTACTCGTGCAACTCGTAAAAGAAAATGTCTGAACCGCCGGTAGTGTCTATATCTGTAAAATCAGAACCGGTCACCGGAGGAAGCATCACCGACGAGTGCTCGAAGACGGCTCAACCTGTTGTTCTCGCTGATCTCAACGCGAATCCTCCCGAAACCGACGGCAACCAACTTGGAGATAAAAACAGCTTAAAGTGCAAGGATGGTGACATGATGGTGGTTGAAGTTAAAAAATCGAACAAATCGGGAAAGTGCCGGTCGAGAAACAACAAAGTGGAGGGTTTTCTTGATTATGGAGCTGACGGTGACGATCAGAGCGGACTTGGCCCTAGCTCTTCGCGCGAGGAGAAAGTTAGCAGTCTCAAAACTGTAAGTCGCCGCTTTATAGTTTACTGATTACTTTCTTGTATGTGTTAGTGCGTTGCTTGATTAGTTCTTTTGTTGTTTCCTAGGGTTTGGTTCAGGTTGCGAGGAAGATGCCTAAAAATGCTCATGTTCATTTTATGCTTGGCCTCATGTACCAGAGAATGGGCCAACCGCAGAAGGTGACTTTCGAATCTTGGCCTTAATTGGTTAAAGTTTGGATAATCTTCTGTGCGTTGCGTTGATCATTTGTTTAATGCGAATCTTTCTTCAGGCAGTTTGGGCTTATGAGAAGGCGGAAGAGATATTGCTCCGCTGTGAGGCGGAGGTATCTAGGCCCGAGTTGCTTTCTTTGGTTCAAATTCACCACGCCCAGGTGCTTGATCTTTTTTTGTTTTTTTGGGGAAGGTTACTTTGAATTGTGAGAAGAGCTCGAATTTTTCATGGTTTCTGATTACGGTAGATTATGTTGTGAATGAAATGTTGTAGTGTATTCTACTGGAAAATTCTGCTGATAACGTTAAGGACAAAGAACTTGATGCCGAAGAGATTGAGGATATTCTTTCTAAGCTAAAAGAGTCTATGCAATTGGATGTTAGACGGGCATCTGTTTGGAACACACTGGGTTTATTACTTGTTAAATCTGGGCGTCTACAGGTATGGCGATCTAGTCTTTTCGCTGCTGTTTCATAGATAGTGAGTTCCGCTCTTTTATGTTTTGACGTGCGGGATTATCTTTAGTAGAGTGCTATCTCAGTTCTGTCAGCTGTGTTGTCCTTTGATCCCAACAACTACGACTGCCTGGCAAATCTTGGTATTGCCTACCTTCTAAGGTAGGAGACTCGTATTCTTTTTGTGTGCTCAACTACTCATCAATTTAGGTCTTTACTTAATGTTCCTTAAGGTTTCCTGTTGTTCTTTATCTTTAAACTGTTAGTTACTACTTAATCTTGCAGTGGGAATTCAGACTTACCAGGAAAATGCTTTCAAGATGTGATTCTGAAGGATCAAAATCATCCTACTGCCTTAATCAACTATGCTGCCCTTCTTTTGTCTAAATCTGGTTCAGTGGTTGCAGGTGAGAGTTTTGTGATGATTTTGGATCCCATATTCTTTGGAATTCATACGTTTAATGTAAATTCTTCAGCCTAATGAATTCTGTGGTTGATGTGAATATCTCCTCTTTCTCAACAAATACTTCTGGATTAAAAGCCTTCCTCTTATAAAATACTCAGGTGCTGGGGCACATGCTGGTCAAGGTGCTTCATCAGAGCAGTTTGAAGCTGTTAATGTTGCCAAGGAATGTCTGCTAGCTGCATTAAAAGTTGATCCTAGAGCACCACACACCTGGGCAAATCTCGCCTATGCATATTACATGACTGGGGACCACAAAAGTTCTGGAAAGTGCTTGGAGAAGGTATTCATGATTCCTTATTATTGTCATTTATTACTTATTTGTTGACTATTTTTCATGCCTGCTTCACCTTTATTAGAAAAAAAATTGTAAAAAAAGGATAAAAGGAGCTATTTGGTGATTCCAATGATTATCAATAATTATCTTAAGAATGTTGACTCCTATTTTTTATTCTCGGGAAATTCTTGCCAAGTGTTGAATGCAAGCACTTGTCTGGTGGTCTTTTGAGGCTATAATGGTCCTATATTGGTTCTATCATTTTTCAGGCTGTGAAATTGGAGCCTAACTGCATGTCTACACGATATGCTGTGGCAGTTCATAGAATCAAGGATGCAGAAAGGTCTCAGGATCCTAGTGAACAACTTTTTTGGGCTGGAAATGAAATGGCTTCAATATTAAGAGAAGGAGACTCTGTTCCAATTGATCTTCCAATTGCTTGGGCAGGACTAGCTATGGTTCACAAGGCTCAACATGAGATTGCAGCAGCCTTTGACACAGAGCAGAAAAAGTTGATGGAGGTGGAAGAACATGCTCACCTAAGTTTAAAACAGGTAAATTTGTCGGTCTCCATTTGTTTTTCCAGAAATACTGGTACGTTTTATTTTATTCCTCATGTTGGAAATATCAAAATAGGCATTTAATCCAGTAATACAAGAACTAGTATGGTTGTTTCAGTTTTCTGAGTTAATTATGTTTCAATTAAAAAGCAAAATACCATGCCGTTTTTGGTGTTGGAATTGATGGTACTTTTACTTACTCATCCATTTCTCTTGGTATGGCTCTTCAGTCTTTCTCCACCGACCCCATCTGATGAAGGAAAACATATCTGTAGTAGCTTGACCTTCCTTCTAATTTGACTCATTCTTAAAGAACTTCCTACAGCTTTATATTTTCAGAAAAAAGTTCACATACTTTGTTAAATGGACATACACACCCTTTTTGTTGATTTTTTTGGTCAACTTTTTAGGAGGAATTGATACGTGGTGTATCTATCAATTTTTTAAAAAAACTGAAAACAGAAGGCTTGGATATGTCTATTTAATAAAGTATGAGGGCTTTTTTGAGAATAAAAAATCATAAGGAATTTTTATGAATCAAACAAATCACGAGTGTCCGAGTCTTTTACCCGTACTTCACACCAAAACACTTCATGAGTCACGTATATGAAATAGGCAATTGCTGAAGATCCAGATGATGGGGTGCAATGGCACCAGCTTGGCTTGCATTATCTCTGCTCCCGACAATTTAAAACAGCACAGAAGTATCTCAAAATTTCCGTTGACCGGATGAAAGACTGCAGCTATGCATGGTCAAACCTTGGTTTGTGCTGATTCATGCTCTTTAACTTCTTTATATGTATTCTTTTATGTGGCACCCTTATGCATATGATGGGTAGGTATCTCACTGCAATTGTCGGAGGAATCTTCTCAAGCCGAAGATGTCTACAAGCGGGCTTTGGCATGTGCAACTACTGAACAAGCACATGCTATATTTTCCAACCTTGGAAATTTATACAGGCAACAAAATCAATATGATCGAGCTAAGGCAATGTTTGCAAAGTCACTTGAACTGCAGCCTGGCTATGCTCCAGCCTTCAACAATCTTGGTCTTGTATTCATAGCGGAGCACAAATGGGAGGAGGCAAAGTTCTGCTTTGACAAGGCCCTCCAAGCTGACCCGTTACTGGATGCAGCGAAGTCCAACATGATTAAAGCAGTGGCTATGTCTAAACTGTCTGGTGGTCTGTCTTGTATTCCTCACAGTTAGTATCCACACAAGCTGAAGAAGGTAGGTAGCTTGCTTAATCAGACAAGTATGAATATACAAGGGATTGATCTTCCTACTAATATCTCACTTCAAATGCATGCAATTTTTCATTTTTCAACAGAGAATTTGTGCGTCAGTTAAGCCAGTTATTCAGTTGATGAGCTTGAAGCTACCAACATTGTTCCCTGAATGCTGCGGAGCTATTACGGGTACCTGATAAAAACTGAGCAATCACTCACAGGATTGATGTGCGGATAACATCACATACATGGTTGCACGACAAAGTAGCTGAAATTGGTGAAGGTTATAAATTGATCTAGCAGTCCTGATGATTCCGGCTGCACTGCTGGGTGATCCGTGGCTCAGCTTGAAACCAAATGAACAGAAACTAATGTCAGAGTACCGGAGTCTTAAAAATCAAACGCCGTCTCAGTGGTCTTGTAGCATAAGGTTATACCCTGAACGAAGTGGCATAAGCAAGTGCAAGTTTCTTTGACAATGATGCTTCAGGTCACAACCGGGATTATTTGAAGGCTCTATTCTTCAACCAGCTCTGAATCAATCCTAGGGAACGAGGTCTAGCCAAAAAAAAAAAAGGATACACCTCATTAGGATATTTTTAAGGAATCACATAACCATGTTTTTTTAGGTCGATTTCTTTATGATTGAGAGAACGCGCTTACTGTAATTTAGGAAGCCTCGTTTGCTAAAAGCATTTTACTAACATATGCTATTAATGGCTCATAATCACCACCCCTATTTCTTTACCACGTGAAATTTGGTAGAGTCAGTGTTGGAGCTGATGTCAAAGTATTCTTTAGAGCCATAAATGCAATTGTTGCCTCCCAAGTGCAGACAAATGCATTCTTCTTCAACAGATTTGTCAAAGGCTTGCTTATCTGACCATAAACCCTAATGAATCTTCCATAGTAGCCACACAAACCTAAGAACCCCCAAAGTTTGATTATTTTTGGTTCTAGCCAATCATATGGTGCTTGTATTTTATGAGGATATATTAATACTCCTTCCCAACTAATTACATGTCTCGAATATTCCACCTATGAAGCCCCAAAAGAATACTTGTACATCTTAACCTGTAACTGATGAAGCCTTAATGTTTATAGCCCTTGTTGTAAGTGTTCCAAATGCTGCTCAAATGACTTAATTATGCACCATTATGTTATTAAAAAGACAAACACAAACTTTCTCAGATAGGCTTTAAATTTATGATTCGTCAAACTTTAGAAAGTTGTGAAAGTAGTCACCAACTCAAAAGACATTACTAAGAATTCATAATATAACCTTCGTGATATTATAAACCCTAATTTGATGATACCCCACTAGTAAATTCAGCTTAGAAAAATACCATGCACCATTCAATTCATCAAAGAATTCCTCCACTAGAGGAAAAAATTTGTTCCTAGTGTTGCTTCTATTTAATTAACTGTAGTCAACACAAAGACGCAGTGATTCATCCTTTTTCTTAATCAATACAAGTGCTAAGAATGGACTGAAACTATTGGATGATTCTTTGCTTGAGCATTTCCTCTACCAATTCTTCTCAAACACCTTTCCATGACCTCACAAATATGTAAAGACTAAGTTCAATGGCCTTCAGTCCCTTCTTTAAAGGAATCCTATAATTGTTAAATCGTTTTGGTAGAAGTCCTTTTTGCTGAGTAGCTCTGTATAAATGTTTTCAACTTATTATGCCATTTCTTTAATAAAACATTATTCTTTAATTCCATTCAAATAGACTAACATTCATTTTGAATTCATTTCAACTCTTCCTCATCTTTATTGAATTACCAAAAAGTAGCATACCATCCCATTGATAGATACCATTCTCTCCACTTTCTTCTTTGGAACCTTAATAATTGTTTCCTGTCGTCATTGGTTGTTTCCATCTCACACCCTTACTTCCAGAATTTCATGGTTCTACTGATATATGGCCTCAGTGCCTTATTGACATAGCCTGTGAAGATAGCTTGATTCACTCCCTCTTCTTCTCCATTTAATTCATCATCATCTAACTCTTCGTCACCTACATACATCTATAATACTTTCTCACTTATGCCTTAGCATATTTTTTTCACACAAGAAACACAAGCCTTTGGCTCTTCTATCATTTAGTCCCTTATTAGAGGCTGTCTTCTCCCACCTCATCTCGCCTGTATCTTTTGATTCCGGTCTGAACTTGGTTTAGGCCATATTCCTTGAGATGACCTCAAAGAATTATGTTGATAACCTATCGAATAAGCACTTCTTTGATTATATCTTCCTATTCCACTATAATGCAAAGTCATAATTTCAGGTTTCTTTCTCAATTCGCACACATATTACAAGGTTCTAAGATTTTAAATTTTAACTGAGTATTCAATTTCAGGTTTTAGTCTCTTTAAAAATGAGACTTACCAAATATAACTCTAGCGTGACTAGCTTATACGAAAGTAGATCAAAGTCAGCATAATACTTCTTGATTGTGCCATTCTGCCTTAATTCCTTCAATTTGTCTATAGGGCCCTCAAGAGCTGCATCTCCAAATCTTTGCTCCAATGCCAACAAACACTCTCCCTAGCTTAGTGGTTCTCAGGTCATCCTATGCTTCCCCTTCTAAATGCTTCACCTCTGGCTTGTTTAGGCTCACTAATCTTACTATTACAAACCTAATATCACTAAACGAAGAGCTAGGCAAACTACTTGTATTCATCCTTTCACTTTCTGTTATCTTTCATAAAAAGAGATGAAGAAAAATGAGCTTACATATAATTAATGGTTAAAACATACATGAATTTGATATCTTAAAGAGTACTTCACTTTGGAAGTAGACAAACAAACCAAGGCTGCTTATCCTCTCCAACTCTCATATGTGATAAGTAGGGTAAATATGAGAAAAATGCGACAATAAATTTTTTTTTGGCACTAAGAAAAGTATGATGGATCCCCGTATACATAAGAAATATAGATCCTATAACATATTAGTTTAAGCTCTACAACCAATAAGTTGGTTATAACTTTATGATATAGTTAATTAAAGACCTTTTTATCCTATGCATTTTTTAATTAAATAAAATGCACAAGATAAATTATGTGAGATGAATATATTTTTAAAATAAAATTATGATGAAATCATAATTATAAGATTTATCTTACATTTAAGTATTATCCAAAAGTCCATAAGATAAATATATTTTGTAATGATATTATGATGAGTCCATAATTATGATATTCATATTGTATTTATGTCTAAGTCAACGAGCCCCATTGCATAAGGCTCCTCATTTTACGAGGGTATTGGGGAGGAATATCATAAGCAGACTTCTCTTTGCATTTTTATAAAGAGGTTATTTCTGTGATTCAAACTTATGACCTTTTAGTCATTTTACGAAGGTATTGGGAGGAATATCTCATAAGCAGGCTTCCCTTTGCATTTTTACAAATAGGTTATTTCTGTTATTCGAACTTGTGACCTTCTAGTCACAAAAGAGTAACCATACCGGTTGCTCCAAGATTCACCCTCTTATTACATTTAAGTATTATCTTAAATTATTCATATTCATTGCTCTATTATGATTAGACATTAATAGAACAAAAAGCTAGCAAATATTATATTTTTCCTTATTAGGAATTGTCAATCTCATAAAGTGTCAAGATAAATAAATAAGTGGATGATTGTTAGAGAACAAATTCACTAGACTTATATAACATTAGAATTCTATTTATAATATTACTTGTATATCTATAGAAATTATCACTGTAATAATTATATATATGATCATTTGACTTGAGATCTCTAAATTATCTTATATAAGAATTGATATATTTTGATACTACTTATGACTTGTCTTG
>JANPWT010000006.1:40722907-40738961 GCA_024678245.1 Erythroxylum densum
GTATCTTTTGGGTTGGAATTCATGTTGAGAAAGAAAGATGAAGAACATAGAAAAAATTGCAGAGAAAAAAAATAGCAGTATGTGTGCCGTGAGGCCAAGAGTAGCTCTGATACCATAAAGGACAATAGGAATTGGGTGAAATCCACACATGTATTAACATATCAATAGCCAATTTATATAGATGGAGAAAGCAAAAATAGGATAGTATATCAATTACACAGGTTGTCAGATAAAGAGAAGAGAGGAAACGAAATCATATTCCTAATTACAATATTCTATTGTGATTTGTTTCCCTAATAGAATTAGGATCAAAATAATATTATTTAATAAAATTTAACAAAATGATATTATTTTATTTAAAGATAACGTAAATTTTGATTTATTCAAACTTAGATCAAGTTTAAATTAATATGTCTAGTTATACAAATTTGATACTAAAAGAATTATTTCCATCATATATTATCTGATCTAATGATTTAAACCTTACTTAGACATTTAATTAAATTTATATTGTTGTTGATAATATTATGTTATATATTATTAAATAATAAATGATGAGTTTGAAAATAATTGATAAAGTTATTCATTTGTGACCAGAAGTTCACATATTTAAGTCATAAACACAATCTTTTTGTCAAAAAATGCAAAGAAAAAATTGCGTATATTGATGACCCTCCTCGACTTTTGCAAAACAGAGGCTTTATGCAATGAGTTGCGTTGTGTTTGTGTTATATTTTTAAATAATACTTTTTTTTGGTGAATTAGAAATGGAAAAAACAAAAGGCCTAAGGCTTCAGAAAAGAAACAGGACAAGCATCGTTTTGCAAAAGCTGACGAATCCCTGGCATAGAATTCTCCCACACAAGTCACAGATGTAAAGAAGAAGAACCTTGTTTTGCCAAGAAGTCAGTACACTGATTCCTCTCCCCAAAAGTATGACAAATACAACAAACTCAATCCTTACGCAAAAGGCACCTGATGTCCTTAATGAAAACCAAGTAAGGATGGAAGCGTGGACAATTTCCAGAGACTAGATTAATAACTTTAAGAGAGTCTGATTGCACAAGAACCCTAAAAAAGCTACGATCCCGTGTTAGAGAGATTCCATGAAATATGACTTGAAACTCAACCAACATATTAGTTTCCAAATCAAGATAGCCTAAAAAATCAACAATCTAACGCTTAACCTCATCTCTCAACAGACCACCAAAACTTGCATAACCTTAATTTCTCAGAGAACTACCATCTATATTAAGCTTAACAAAGTTAAGACGAGGGACCTTCCAAGAGACCTATTGACTCTATTTCTTTATATTATTAATACCACCCATACAAGCACGAGTACACTCATCAACAAGCTTCAAACGCCAACGTTGTTGGCTAAACAAGGGCATAATATCATGTTGAAGAAGTTCCTTAATTCTAACACACCAAATAATCCAATTCTTAATAAAAAACCATCAATTATAAAAAAAGTTAGACTTAGACCAATTCCTAATAATCAACTTAACTTATGTAACATCAGACAATCTAAACCTCTTAAATGCTGGTGTAATTTTAAAATATTAAATAAATATGCAATTTACATTTCAATATTTCATAAAAGATATAAATAAATGTTTATGGTTATTTTTAATAATAAATTTATACTTTATTCAAAACTTAATGAATATCATTTAATATTATTAAAGTACAACAATATATAAATAAATTCTTGTCGTTATTTAAGAATATCAATTTAACAATATTGGGGTGTAAAGAAAAATTAAAAATAATGATAAGAATTTGTTTAATTTTTATAAAATATTAAAATATAAATCGGGCCGTAGTATCCAATAAAATAACACCTGAAATTGACTTCTCCATGTTCTCACGGGTGACTAACGAAAGACGGGATAACAGAGCACCGATGCATCTTAGACTTTCAAGTACGACAATGATTGGAAAAGTCCTCACAATTATTGTCTGCAAAAAAGTGTTGACACTTGTGAATCACAAACAACCGTTGGGGGGCAATCGACTTTTTGGCTTTTTAACACTCCAGCCACCGACTTCCACCGCCGTCACCAGTGGTTGGTTCCGCCGTTGCATAGACCACACCTATTGGCCCGAGCTATGCACCGACTTCCTTAAACAGCCAATCAACTTAATTTCTTTCGTTTTATTAAAAAGATTTTGTTTCATATCCTTTTTTTTTTCCTTGAGACAGCAGTGCTTGACGTGGCACCGTTTGGTTGGTTTCCCTGTGGACTCCGTTTGACTGTGGTCAAAGTCAAACTCCGACGGTGAAATTACTCAAATCGGTGAAAGGTGAAAGTACAAGGGCGGAATGATAAATATATAAAGATCAGAGAAGGGACCGAACTGCAAAAAATCAGCCTAGCTATCAATTATCAATTGATCCTTGGGAAAATGAATGGCGTAAACTGTAATATAGTAACAAAAGCAGTGGCATTTCCGAAAGATTCCAGAACGCAGCAAAAAGAAACTCCCCACATATCATTAATCCATACCTCCACTCCGCTGTCTCTTCAATATTTTTAGCCTCTCTGTAATAAACAGAGCACTCAGGAGTCAGGACAGAGAGACCAGACCAGAAAAAGAAAATATAAAGAACACATAAAATAATAACAATGATAAGCAGAAACCAAACAGAGAATCTGATCAGTCATTTCTCATCTTCAAGTCTCTGTTTCTCTGTTTTCTTTCTCTAGAAATGGACTGCTCTGTGTCAGGGAGAGGAAACTAGAGCTTGGAATCTCTGCTTAGAAGATGGCATCATCCGGCGGGTTAGCTACGGAGGTGCCTTCGCAGGAGGCGTTTCAGTGGCTGAAGAACTTGCCTGTAGCGCCGGAGTACCACCCAACTCCGGCGGAATTTCAAGATCCAATTGCCTACATTTTCAAAATCGAGAAAGAAGCTTCAAAGTATGGAATCTGCAAAATCGTGCCTCCTGTTCTGGCTTCCCCGAAGAAGACAGCGATTGCTAACTTAAGCCGGTCGCTTGCCGCGAGGAATGGTGAGAAATCGCCGCCGACATTCACAACTCGGCAGCAGCAGATCGGTTTCTGTCCTCGGAGGCCGAGGCCGGTCCGGAGGCCTGTTTGGCAGAGCGGCGAGTGCTATACTTTTCAGGAATTTGAAGCGAAGGCCAAAGCATTTGAGAAATTTTACTTGAAGAAGTACTCGAAGAAGGTGCTATCTCCTCTGGAGATCGAAACCCTGTACTGGAAGGCCACTGTGGACAAGCCGTTTTCGGTTGAGTACGCAAACGACATGGCGGGTTCGGCTTTTTCGATGAATAAGAGTAAAGAAGGAGGTTCGGTGGAGGGTTTGACTGTGGGAGAAACAGAGTGGAATATGAGGAGTGTTTCTAGGGCAAGAGGTTCATTGCTGAGGTTCATGAAAGAGGAGATTCCTGGGGTTACTTCTCCTATGTTGTATATAGCTATGATGTTCAGTTGGTTTGCGTGGCATGTGGAGGATCATGATTTGCATAGCCTGAATTACTTGCATATGGGGGCTGGTAAGACTTGGTATGGCGTGCCTAAAGAAGCTGCGGTTGCCTTCGAGGAAGTGGTTCGTGTTCATGGTTATGGAGAAGAGATCAATCCTCTTGGTGATTCACTTGTTATTAGCCTCCCCTGTTTTTCGGTTTGTCCTGGTTTGATAAATTGTTTCCGTTGTTTAATTTGACGGGTGATTAAAGGATGTTTCTATGAAAATGGTGGCAACTGAACGAATCTGAGTAATTGGTATAAGTTCTATGAGATTCATTGTTGAATAATGTGAGTGAGTTGGCAGGATGGTGGGAATGAGTGATTTTCGTGGATTCTTGGTAATTTATATTGGATTCAACTACTCGATTCTTATAATTGAGCTCCTTGGTGCCGCATGCATTGAGCAGATGTATATGCACACTTGTGTAGGGCTTTGTATTATTTTGTGAGCCGGGAGAAAGATGTGGAACATAGTTGGCTGACCATTGACCTAAGAATTCTTGTAGATTTAATGGCCCTTTATGTGGTGCCTACTTGGTGATTCCTAGGATACTCTTTCCTGTTTGATATGTTGTATCTCCGATAGTTATAATAGCTAGTAGCTACTGATGTGTGGGTAACTCAGCATTGAGCTTTCCAACCTGGGTTCAGCTACCCTTCCACATCCCTAGGCCTAGGTGCCCCCCCAAGACCAAAAGTAACAAAAAATTATGATAGCAACTTTGGCTGTCACTTGTGGTGAACTGGTAGAAGCTTAAGAAGGGTTCTCAGTTTTGGATACTCATTTTTCAAGCGGAGATCTTTCTTATGGAGAAAATACTTTGCTTATGTTTATTTATATGTACAATAGTGTTACTAAGTTCATTTATACTCCAACATATTCAACTAACTACAAATTTTGTTTACTTTCCAGTTACATTTGCTGTTCTTGGCGAGAAGACTACAATTATTTCACCCGAAGTGTTTATTAATGCAGGTGTACCCTGCTGCAGGTACCTTGTTCATCTCAGTTTATTTGGTCCCTAATCCTCTCTTTCAACTTCTTCTTTTCTGTAATTAATGGGTAACTCATTCATTATATTCCTTGAAAATACCACACTATTGGTTGGGAAGTTGCTCTTATGTGTTAGTTGCAAGAAAATGGGTGAAATGGATTCAATGACCTATTATTCGTGCTACAATCTCTCTTTGCTCCCTGGGGGTGATAATATGTGTTAACCTTGAAGATGATCGTTGTAATCGATATCTATATATTCTGATCCTTCCATCTACTAACATCAGGTTAGTTCAAAACGCTGGGGAGTTTGTTGTCACTTTCCCTAGAGCCTATCATTCAGGTTTCAGTCATGGTAATAATACCTATGAATCTCACTTTTTTTTTCTTTTTATTGGAATATTGGAGATTTATTTGTGAATATGCTAATGTTTTCTATGGTTTTAATTTTCAGGATTTAACTGTGCTGAGGCAGCTAACATTGCAACCCCTAAATGGTTGAGAGTTGCTAAAGAAGCAGCTATCCGAAGAGCATCAATTAATTACCCTCCAATGGTGTCTCATTTCCAGTTACTTTATGATCTTGCTCTGGAATTTTGTACAAGGTATAGTGCATCATTTTTTCCACTTTATTTTAATTGGTGAACCAATGGTTAATCAGCATTTTCTACTTTTTTTTATTACTAATAGTAATACCATTTTATTTAGTACCTTGCTTCTTGTTTTCCTAGACATTCCCCCTTTTCAATAGGGACTTTGTTTCCACATAAAACTTAGTAGAGATTGTTCAAATATTGTTTTTGTTTCTTATGTTAAGTTGAATAGTATTCCAATCCCTTATGGCAAAAATTTTTTCTGGTCTGAATTTCCTGTCCTACTTTTATTCTATGAAAGATGTTATGTTTTTGTGTGATTGGAATTTGTGTATGCTTCACTTTTACTTGTTTTAACACCTTATTCTCTGCTATTTTTAAGCTTGATATTTCAACTGACTTTTCATTTTAAGCTTAACTGGGAAGAGAAGTTCCTCCTGGAAATCTTCGAAAATGCATTTCCAGCTAAAACTTAGTAGAGATTGTTCAAATATTGTTATGTAATCAAAGTTGAAATCCATTGAATATTCCCACCTAGTCCTCACGGCAGAATCTTTTCTGGAGTGTAATTCCTATCCTATTTTTATGAAAGATGTCATGTTTTAGTGTGATTGGAATTTGTGTGTGCCTCATTTTTCCTTCTTAACACCTTATTTTTCACTACTTTTTAGCCTGATATTTGAACTGTCTTTTCATTTTAAGCTTAACGTTGGAAAACAAGTTCCTCCTGAATTCATTAAAAACTTTACATACTTGAGCGACTTAAGTTTCTACATGAAATTAATGATAGATCACTCCTTATTTTTCAATGTCACCTTGCAGAATACCTGTATGCATCAATCTAAAACCTCGCAGTTCTAGACTGAAAGATAAGCAGAAGGGTGGAGGTGAAACACTGGTTAAAGAGCAATTTGTGAAGAATGTTATTCAGAACAATGACCTGCTTCATATTCTTGGAAAAGGATGTTCAGTTGTACTGCTTCCTCAAAGTTCTTCTGACATTTCTGTTTGTTCAACTTTACGTGTTGGGTCACAACTAAGATTGAATCCCTCCTTTGGGTTATACAGCCGCAAACAGTTTGTAAAATCTGTAAAAAGTTCTATTTCTGATGAGATCTTGTGGGACGGTGAGCATGGAATGGATCGAGTAAACGAATTGTTTTCCTTGAAAGGAAAGTTTGCTGCTTCATGTGAAAGGAACTACTTTTCCCCATCAAATGGAAGGGACGACAGTGAGACCCACACTACCAGTGGAGACAGTGAAAGAAGTGGTATACACAGTGATAAGTTGTCTGATCAGAGACTGTTTTCATGTGTCACCTGCGGAATCTTGAGCTTTGACTGTGTTGCTATTATCCGACCAAGAGAAGCAGCTGCTAAATACCTCATGTCAGCTGATTGTAGTTTCTTCAATGATTGGATTGTTGGTTCTGGAATAACTAGTGATGGGCTCGCAGTTGCCAGTGATAACGCAAATGCGTCTGAGCAGAAATCTTCAACAAGTAGGTTACATGAAGAATTCTGATTTTTTCTTGCATTTGTTACATTATAACATAATATATTAGATGTCAATAACCATAACAAACTTTCTATACGGGATTTGGCCCGTGTCACTAAGAGATGGTGTGCATTTTTTGCATAACACCAAAGACTCAACAGCATCATTGTTACTGATATCAAAACTCACTAGGTTCCGGCATACTACGAGTTGGAACCCATTTGATTAGAGCGTATTGGTGTGAGGCTCCTGCTTTCATTAAACTGCTTGATCATAGTATTTGCAGGTCTTGTATCATCATAGCCGCTCTTAGATTTAATCTGCTTGATTTTGTCATCATTTCATCCAGAAACTTCCTTTCTTTCTGTTATTTCTGTTGTTTATTTTATGTGCATTTTAGTGATTTCGTTACTGGGACTAATTTTGAAAAACAATTTTCCTCCTCTAAATCCCAGGATCAGTGGAAAAGCATATAACAAATGGGTTATATGATGCTCCTGTTTGGTCTACTAATTACCAAGTTCAGATGACAAATCAAAGTATTGGAGCTCCTTTTGATTCTGGAACACAGAAAGAAGCTTCTGCACTTGGCCTTTTAGCTGTGAATTATGCTAACTCTTCAGACTCGGAGGATGGTCAGACTGAAATAAATGTATCTAATGATGATGATGAAGTTAATACGATGCCGTGTTCATTAGAAAGTAAATTTCAGGGTCAAAACTCTGCTATGACTTTGTTCAAGCAAGACTTTGTTGAAGGTGTCAGTGGTAGGGTACCATTATCGCATTCTAGACTTGATTATGAGGATGAGATTACTTTACAAATTCATGATTGCCATGCTGGTCATAAATTGACAAAACTCAAGGATAGAAATAACCAAACTCGAGAGTGTTCTGCAGAGTTTGAAACTGGTAATCTTGTTTGCACAGAGACAAATGGTTTCGAGTGTAAATTAAAGGATCCAATGCCACTTAAATTGGAGAATTCTTCCCCAGTGGTCTCCTACAGTGAAAAAACAAAGGTTAGCCAGCCCATTATACCAAAGGAGCAAGTAGACGCATCATTTGGCCACAGATCTGATGAAGATTCTTCTCGAATGCATGTCTTCTGCCTTGAACATGCTGTAGAAGTGGAACAGCAATTACGTCCGATTGGAGGAGTGCATATAATGCTACTCTGTCATCCAGGTATGTTGCAATATTTCTAATTTTTATTTGATAATAATGGATTTATCATGCTAAAGTTTTACATAATTAAGTGCACATGTAGTTCCTTTCTTCTGAAACATCTTGCTAACTAGACGTTCTTACATTAAATTTTGATTTAATTTTAAATATTAATATAATTGTAAAGAGTAATATTAAAAGAAGTTAATTCTACAGTTCATACTTTGTTAACCATCTTGGTCTACTATTCACTTTTGTACTTCAAATAGATGCAAATTTGAAAATATATTTCATAACGAGTGACATATGGGCTTAAAATGCTAGTAAAGAGGAAGGGGTGTGTATGGTTATGATAAGAGTAGGCTGTTTAATTGGCTTTTTCATGTTAAGTTACTCTTTAGAAGGAAATATTTTAGTTCTTCCATGTTGCATATAGACAGGAAAAGGCCTTTATGATTTGATAATCAATAGTATCTCATGAATTTGTCAGATAATATTTAGTAAACTCAACCAATTCATAATACAATCAGCATAAGTGCTGTTACGAAGAGTAGTTTATTTTATTGTTGCGTCACATTTTTGTTCATACAGGAATAGTCTGATAAACCATTTACCTTCTCTGTTTACCAAATCAAAGTGATTTATGTAATTTTGATTTACTGGGTGGTTCAAAAATACCTGCAGAGTATCCCAGGATAGAAGCTGATGCAAAATTAGTGGCAGAAGAACTAGGATTTGATTGTCTCTGGAATGAGATCAGGTTTGCAGCTGCCACTAAAGATGATATAGATAGGATACAGTCAGCTTTGGATAGTGAGGATGCCATACCAAGGAATGGGGATTGGGCTGTAAAGTTGGGGATCAATCTCTTTTATAGTGCAAACCTTGGTCGTTCTCCTCTTTACAGTAAGCAGATGCCATACAATTCAGTAATATACAATGCTTTTGGCCGAACTTCTCCTGCTACCTCACCCACAAAGTCTAATATTAATGGAAGGAGGCCTCGGAAGCAAAAGAAAGTGGTGGCAGGGAAATGGTGTGGAAAAGTTTGGATGTCAAATCAAGTTCATCCCTTTTTAGCAAAATGGGATTGTGAAGCGCAAGATCAAGGACAAGAACAGGAAAGAAACTTCCATGGTTGGAATATACCTGATGAAAAGCTTGACAGGAAACCACGGAGTACCAACAGAAAAGAAACCTCCTCTGTCATTAGAAAATATGCAAGGAAGAGGAAAGTGAAAACAGAGAGCAGGTCTATTAAGAAAGGAAAATATATGGAGACTGAAGCTGCAGTTTCAGATGATTCAATGGAGGATAATCCTGATAAGAACCATTCAAGTGTTCATAGTTGGAATGACAGCAAGTACATGAACAAAGAAGTTTCATATGATTCTCTGGAGAATAATTCTCATCAGCTCATAGGTAGGCTTTGTAGAAGTAAGCAGGGAAAATCTGTTGACAGAAATTATACTATCTCAGATGATTCACTGGGAGATAACTCTCATCAGCAGTATGGGAAAACTCTCAGAAGCAAGCAAGCTACACCTATTGAGAGCAAAAAGGCAGTTTCTCGTGGTTTAACAGAGAAAAATTCTCAAAAACAACATAGAAAAATTGTTAGGAGCAACGAAGGAAATTGTGTCAACGCAGGTGCAATTTTAGATGACTCGCTGGAAGATTATAATAGTCAGTGGGAGGAGAGGAGCCCCAGAAATACACGGACAGATCCTTATGAGACTGAAGATGCTTTAACAGACGATTCTCTTGAGGAGAGTTCTCATAGGCTACATGTGAGGGCTTCTAGAAGCAAACAAGCCAAATATATGGTGAGGGAAGCTGCAATTTCAGACGATTCTGCAGAAAACAGTCCCCGTTGGAAGAACAAGAGGATCTATAAGGGTGACCAAGCCAAATATATGGACAGAGATGTATTAGATGATACACTAGAAGAAAGAACATATCAGAAGCTCATGCGTTTCTCCAAAAACAAGCATCCTAAATTTATTGAGATGGAATATGCGACTTCAGATGATTCGCTAGGGGACAGTATCCATCAACAGAACAGAAGGATTCAGAAAAACAAGCTAGCCAAATTTATTGAGAGAGAGCGTTATATTTCTGATGATTCAGCAGAGGACACTATCCAGTCGTATAGAAGGGTTGCTAGAAGCAAAAAGTCCAAGTTTATTGCAAGGGAAGATGCGGTCTCAGATGATTTGCTGGTTGGTGATACTCGTCAGCAGTACAGGAGGGCCCCAAGAAACAAGAAGGCCAAATTTATCGAGAGGGAAGAGGCAGTTCCAGATGACTTGCACGAGGATAACAATCAAAGGCAGCTTAGAAAAACGCATAGAGGCAAACAAACGACATTGATTGTAAGGGATAATGCAGCTTCTGACGACTTGTTGGAGGAAAATTCTGAGCAGTCCATGCGGATTCTTAGAAACAAGCAGAACAGACAGTTGACTCTTCGCCAGATGAAACAAGAAACTTTTCGGCAGATGAAACAAGGAACACCTAAGTTAACAAAGAAAAACGCCCCCCAATCCATCAAACAAGAGCGGCAAGTGAAGCAAGGGACTCCACGTCTTCGGAGCACTAGAAATGAAAAGTATAGCCAGATTGATAATCATGTTGAGGAGGTTGAAGGAGGACCTAGCACGCGCCTCAGGCAAAGACCTTCAAAGTCGACAAAACAGTCACAATCAAATCTAAAAGGAAAGCTGCAAATTATGAAGAAAAATTTAAAGAATGCTTCAGCTGTGAAGACTCCAAGCCGCAAGAATGCTAAACAGAAGGATGAGGAAGAAGAATATGAGTGTGATATTGAGGGATGTACCATGAGTTTTGGATCAAAACAGGAGCTTGCAGTGCACAAAAGAAACCTCTGTCCTGTGAAGGGATGTGGAAAGAAGTTCTTCTCACACAAATATCTTGTGCAGCACCGTCGAGTCCATTTGGATGACCGTCCCCTTAAGTGCCCCTGGAAGGGCTGTAAGATGACATTCAAGTGGGCGTGGGCTCGGACTGAACACGTTAGAGTTCACACAGGTGCTCGCCCTTACGTGTGTGCTGAGGAAGGATGTGGGCAGACATTTAGATTTGTGTCCGACTTCAGTCGTCACAAGCGGAAGACTGGTCACTCAGTGAAAAAAGCCAGAGGGTGATTGGTCACTGGACAATAAAAAGTAAGTGTAATTTAACATTGCTGATGAACGTGTTTATTCAATTGACAGGGTAGAAGTAGGCTTAAAGATAGTTTTAGGATTTCCCTGCAAATGTAATTCAGAGTAACCAAATTGATTCCCTTTTGTACTTCTAAGGGGTCCTAATTGGTCCCTTCGATTCACTGCAACTTAACAATTGGTTGAATCTTCAATCCGATTGATAATTCTCCAAAGAATGCCTAATGTTAATTCCTGTTTCATGTTGATGCTTTACTATACGATATTATGCAAAATTTAGAATAGTACATGGTAGCAGAAGAGTTTTGAATGTTGGATGCTTGCTCTTATACAGAGTGAGATTACAATCGTAATCCGGTTTTATGGTTTTCTATAGTCAGATGTCTGTCTATATTTTATATAACAGCGTTTAATAACCATGAGGTGTGGCATGGTATAGCTACCTCGTTCTTTAACCATGTGGTAAAAAGTTCGATCTCCTACTTATGAGAATGGAGCACATCTCGTAGCCAACTATTTATCGTTTAGTCTGAGCTTCTGTAGTAAAGGGATTAATCTCCACATCCGACGGAGATATCTTGGTTGCAAAAAAAAAAAGCGTTTAATATGTTGCTCAAATAAAAGTTAAATTGTCCATATATTAAGAATTTCAAAAATAAAAATTTTATAGTAAGTAAATTATGCGTTTATATTTATAATAGAAATAAATCACTCGTTAAAATTATTATAAAACTTCTTATAATAAAATTATGTAAAATGATTATATTATTATAAAATTTTAATTTTTAAATAATACATGTATTATAGCATTTTAATTTTATGCTTTTTAAAGATGTATTTATTTTTTTACGTTAAATCTCTCAAATCTTTATTTATCTCTAATAATATTTTCCACGGTAAGATTAGAAACATAATTACAATATTGCGTGTGATATTGACAATATTTTGAAAATTGAATTGATAATATAAGAGAATTGTGGTTTAATAGGTTCAATTAGTATTAGACAATCATAAAATTAAAAAATTTTAAATAAAATTGAAGAATTAAGTTTAATAAAAAAAGTAAGATATTATTTTAATTTATAAAAATTAATTAATTTATAAAAATGATCGATTAATTAATAATCGAATAATTTTTAATAATAAAAATATTAAAATAAACCAAACCAAAAAATTAAAATTTAAACTGAAAATGGACGGTTCAACGATTTGAATGAAAAGAAAATGCAAGCTTATAAACGATATTATTATTAATTTTGATGTTTATTTAATATACTAAAATTCCAAACGATCCATTAATTCCAAAATCTCGTGCATTTCGATTTTCTCGCTAGATCATTTCATCTAAGGAAAACTTTCTGCTTCTTCTTCTCTCAATAGCCCATTCACTCTGCAAATTTTAGGGTTTTGCGGGATTGAAATGCAGAGGATCAATGGAGCACACTGAATTGCCCAATTCATTCCCTAACCCCAAAGGCAGCCCAGAGGTAGGGCCGAAGTCGGACCCATTTCCTACCGACACCAATCGTGATGAAGTTCACGGACAGTTGCATAAGAACTTCGGCTTGAAGGAGGAGGAGAAGGAGCATTCGCGTGGTGTCAGTCATGATCAAGGGGTTTTTAAAGAGAATAGCCTACATCAAGAACTAGAGCAGAAATTGAATTTTGGAGAGGCTAAGAATGGGGAAGAAGAGAAGCATTGGAATGGTTTAAGTGAAGAGGAATTAGAAAGCGGTGGAGTCGATATTAACAAACACGATAACAGGGACTTGAATGATGAGAGCGAAAAGAATTGGTGCGGCGTTGAGAATATCAATAACGGGACGGGAAGCCATCAGTATCCTCTTAGGCCTGATGCGGAAGATTGTGCCTTTTATATGAAAACTGGGTCTTGCAAATTTGGCTTCAATTGCAAGTTTAATCACCCTATTAGAAGGAAAATCACGGTAGTTTCCTGTGTCGGTATTATTTTTTTGTCTTTTCTTTCTACGTTTCTTGTTGTTTGGGATGAATTGTGTTTGGAAAGATGCTATATTTCAGCTTGGTAAACGGATCGGGCTTACTTTGTTTTATCTTTACTGCTTATTATGTGGGAAAAGTGCAAATCCTCTGATGTATAAATGAGTTAATATTGGGATTTCTTTCTCATATGATTTTTCGGGTGAGTACTCAAATTGACTTCTATTGTTCCTAAGGTTTCTGAAATTTCAGTGTTGTACTATCTTTAGGATGTGTGATTGGAGGCATTACCTAACCTTTTGGTGTTTCTTTGTCCATAAGCCGGCCAAGGAGAACTTGACAGAAGGAGAAGAAGCTACGGAGAGGCCAGGCCAGACAGAATGCAAGGTCATTAGTTTCATAGATTGGTTTGAGATTTTCACTTGACCTAAGGATGCAATACAATCTCTGTGTACTTGTTTTGGGCCTATTTTTGCAATTGAAATGACATTTGTGTTGAATTATACGGATCTGAAGTTATTGGTTGATTACCAACAATATAAACCAGATGGATATACTGTTCAAAACATGGCTTGCATTTACTTAACAAAAACAAAAAATTGTCTTCATATCACTTTTGAGGATCCTTTGCAACTGATTTGCAGTTTATTATTCACATGAGATATGCATTTTGGAAGCTTAGGATTCCTCCAAAAGAAATGTATTAAATTTAAAAATTTTAGTTCCTGTAACTTTAAGCTGGAATGCCACTCTGAATGATGATTTTCATGGAGTTATATAACCAGTGCATTCATCATTTGCAAGTAGATGATTTCTTTTCTGGTTTAACGTTTCATGCATGTCTGAGGACTAATATCTATTTAAATTCCATGCTTATCTTCTTGAGCCTTCAACAGTATTACTTGAGGACAGGCGGCTGTAAGTATGGAAGTGCTTGTAAATACAACCACTCAGGGATTAAACCTCCAGTATTGCCAGTTTCAGAGCTTAATTTTCTGGGGCTCCCTGTCAGACCGGTACTGCATATGAGAGACCTTGAAAAGTTTTCCCTTAGCTAAGTTATACTTGCTTATCCTGAAAATTTCTTGATTACAAGGGGAAGAAAGAGTGTCCATATTACATGCGCAATGGCTCCTGCAAATATGGACCTACCTGCAAGTTCAATCATCCGGATCCTATGGCTGCTGGAGGAAGTGAGCCTTCTTCAGCATTTGGCAATGGTGGCTCTGCTCCTCTACATGTGTCATTACAATCAAGTGTGGCATCATGGTCTTCGTCAAGAGCCCTAAATGAGACCGCTTCATTTGTCCCAGTGATGTTTTCACCAACCTATGGAGTTCCTACCCCAAACTCGGAGTGGAATAAATATCAGGTGTCCCTGTTATTCTCCATTTTCTTGTGTCATTTATCTCTTCCACTTGATCTCAAGCTTGTATCATGAGAGTTTTCTGCCTCTGCATGGTATTATTTCACTTTCTTATGATGACAGAACTTCTTTATGTTGATATGTTTCATTTATCTCTTAAGTGCTGTTTGATATTGGTTAGCGATTTGCCACAGAATGTGTTTGGTTTGTCTATATGTGAATGAAGTTGTGGGATGTACATTTCTCTCACGTGAGTTTTCATTCAACCTGGTCTAGCAAATAATCTTGCATACTTTCTCTCAAGTTGGAATGGAAACATGTCAAGTAAGCTAATATAGGATACAAGAGATGTATTTTTTTGATTGTTGTCTTTATCCTTTTATATGTTTGAGGGTGCATTCCTCTACCTTGTGTTCCTTTTTCTTCACAAATATTATTTTCTTCTCGATCAGCTTGAGGTGGTTGTGTTTAATGACCGCTTCAAAAACTTGTAGGCTCAAATTAAAAGCATTTATTGCATCTCTCTGTTTTTTTAGGCCCCTGTATACCCTCCAGAAAGAAGCATACATCTGTCTCCAGCATATGTCATCAACAATTCAGCAACTGATACAAATGTCTATGGGCTTCAGCAGCAGTTGCAAGTAGGTGAATTTCCTGAGCGGCCTGGTGAGCCAGAATGCAATTTTTATATGAAAACTGGGGACTGTAAGTTTAAATCTAACTGCAAATTTCATCATCCAAAAAATCGTATTTCAACTTCAACACCATGTGCACTCAGTGACAAGGGCCTGCCACTAAGACCTGTAAGTTATTGTTCTTTTGAAAGTAATATCAGAAAATTCTTGTCTTTCCTCACCGTAGAACTTACTGATCAACTTCATTAAATTTTACCTTTTCTTTCAATTTTCGAGGTTTTTGCTATATCTACAAACTTTTATCTATATATATAGAAATATCTAGTTGACAAAATTTTTTGCTTCAGGATCACTTCTAAGATACTGCGGTAGTTGCTTTTTTTTTCCGACCATCGGAAATCTTCACATTGGTCAATTTGGGACTAATCCCCCTTCTTGTCATTTCTAGGATCAAGGCATCTGCTCATACTATGGTCGCTATGGCATTTGCAAATATGGCCCTGCCTGTAAATTTGATCATCCAGTACATTTGCCTTCTTCGACAGCATTGGTGGATGATGATCAACGTACTTCCGTAGGTCAATCTGCAACTGAGGAAGCCTCAATCGCTTGAATGCAACTGAAAATGATATTGCAATTCACTCAGACTATGTATAAAATTTTGGTTGACGGCTTCAGCTTTTTAGGTGAAAACGAATGCAGGGGTTTGAGTTTTCTCCCTCAAATGCGGATTTTGCTGTATTTTCTTGTTCAGCTGCCACAAGCTTTTTCAAACGAGTGGCACTATATATTTATAACCTGTCAGTATTTTACCAAGCCAAAGTGAAATCAGGATATGTAAATCGTTTGTATTGTGTTAAATTATCCTTTATACCAGTTACTGCAGTATAATTTACATTCTGTCAAGGAATTGCTTTTTTTACTTCTGTTAGATATTTTACATGGTTTTTTGTTAATTTTTTAATAAATTTTTTAATAATACCTTTTTATTTAAGTTATAGTATAATTCTCTTCTTCAGCTTCAAAAGCTTTTTTTTCATACCAGTGGCACAGTAGCTTACCCAAGGCTGATATGTTTTTGTTTTTTTAAAAGAAACTATTAAGGTATCAACCGATTCGGTTTTAAACATTCCGGTTAAGTTATTAACTTTCTGTTTG
>JANPWT010000006.1:40739484-40749699 GCA_024678245.1 Erythroxylum densum
AATCAGTCAATTTTTTTAAATTAAAACAAATAAATTAATTTCATTTAATAATTATTTAATTAAATGTTAATTTTAATTTTAATTTAAAACCTTAACATCATTTTCTTGGACTCTTTCTGATACGACATTGATTTTGAAACATCAGTAATTTTTCATTTCGATAAAGCCCTGTACATGATTATAGTGACGGTAACAATTTTAAGGTATTTGGCAAATAAAAGAAAAGCATAAGAAGAATCATTTCAGAGAAGTCGATGTACAATGAATTAATGATGAGCAGAAACCTCGCGTAAAAGTTGAAACCCTCCATCGCATTTCAGTACTACTCAAATCGGAAGCAGAAGTTGGTGTAAACAATCCATTAACGGGCACGTACGATAACTTCAAAGATAATGAAGGATTGATTCACTTCTTCCAGCACAGCCATTTCTTCTGCATGATTATATTTGATTAAACTGAAAGCTAACATGCAAAGAGCATGAATGATAATTAAATCATATGATGTTTTACCTTTTGAGGAGGAGAGTGATCAGATTCTTTTTTGTGGTCATGATGATCATTGTTGGCATGAGGGTTGATGATGACGTTTGTAGGTCTGTTTTTGGTCTTCTTCTGATCTCTGGCCTTATTGAATATCACCGTAAAACCTTCCCCCGACGCCGGATTGTTCACGTCCCACTCTCCGAATTTAGGCAAGGCCCTACCCCCCTACCACAACAAATTGTGTTCTTTAGTTTCATGCATACCATCCTAAATATATATAATGTACATAATTAAAGATTAAAACAATTAATACACTTCAATTGTAAAATCCTATAAATATACTTCAGCAGCACTTTCTGTGATTCCATTCTGATGCTTTTCTCCTTCTGGGTTGCGATTATTCAGCAAAGACATTCCAGGTTTATGCATGCATGTGATTTCTTGATAAATAAGGTCACGTATTGTTATTATTATTCTGTATATATCCAGAAATCGCGTGATGAAGATGATTGACACGAATTGTAAGACACAGAATCATTAATGTTGTTACTCACCGATGCCATGAAGCTTGAAGATGAACACGTACGTACGATTGCGTTATCAAAAATACAGGAGAGATAGGGAGAAAATTAAGTTTTTGTTTGTAAATAATATCTATTGGAGAGATAAAATTAAACTAAACTATTTTTTGATAAATTAGATTTGTTGGAAGGGAAAGAGATTAGTTTGGTTTAAGTTATAGATAGTTAATTTCGAGTGTTTGTTAGGGTTAGCTTTTCTTGTTCTTATTTTGGTTTAAAATTGGGATGAAAACAAAAATTGGTTGGTTATGGAGTTATACATGCTCTTTTTTGAGTTGCTAATGTGAAAATTACTTGTTTTCAATGAGAAATGAAGAAAGCAAAGAATGAGTCTTCTCAAAAGGGATTCTTTTTTTTTGCAAATATATTGGCAAAATGGAATTTAGCATTCTAAGATGAAAGGGAATTTTAGTTTTGAATTTAAAAAGGGGATTAAGGGTTTAGAATTCATCAAGTACGTTTTATGAAAGGAAATGAATTGGATGTCGAATAGGGATAATAACGAGTCAAACTCACATCTGAGCTCGATGTAATCCTTTTTATAACTTAATTATAAGTTTGATTTAGGAGATGAATTGGGTGTCGAATAGGGATAACAACGAGTCCAACTGATATATGAGCTCGGTGTAATCCTTTTTGTAACTTTTAAGTTTGATTTAGTTTTGAACTACTTATTAGCTTGAAAACTAAAGGAATTGAAAGTGAAAAAGAAGACAAATAGTAAAATGAATAATGTAAAAAAGCTTATTGCTTATTGTTAGGGCCATTGATCTTTATATAAGTATTATTAAATTTTGAATCGATATGTTAACAATTAAACTTAATTGAAAATTTGAATAAATTTTTTTAATATAATTTAATCATTAAATTATAATTTGTTTAATATAATTTGTTAGAATTTTAATTTAATTAATAAAATAATATTGTGTTTTCTTTTTTAAAAATAAAATAACTAACTATTGAAAATTTTAAAAATTAATTACACGAGCATTTATGTGGTTATAATTATATTATTGGCATGTTAAGTGTGATAATTTAATGATATTGTGACAAAGATGTTAGAAAAATTTAATGGAATGTCTTTATAATCCATCAGGTCAAGAAATGGACCCAAACCGGGGTGTTATGATAATCGCTTGACAGCTTAGGCACTCTATTCTAGTTAGTTCTGTCGCTTAAAGGCTTCTTCCTTACAATTTGAATATGAAACCCTAAAACGCCTTAGATTTCTCCAAGTAAGTAGATGCTCCATGATATTCATTTACAATGTTGGAGAATGCTTCAAAGTTGTTAAAAATGTGGTCTTTGTTTAACGATAAAATTTGAGAGTAGTAGGATAGAGTAGTAAAAATAAGATCTATTATTTGTTAGAAGATAAAATTTTATCTATTAAGATACAGTTGTTATTGTTAGGATTTAAACTTTTAAAATTTTAATTTGTTTGTTGTATTAGCTAAGTTTGTTATTTCATTGCTTATATAATAAGACTTTCAATGTTAATGTAAAGAGCAACTTATCAATAAATTGTCCCTTGCATTATCTTTTTTCTATTATATTTTTTAGTTAAATTTTGGTTCTAAAATCTAATATAGTATCAGAGTTCTCAAAGATCTTGATAGACCTGTCAGTGATTAATGCTTTACAAGTTCAAGAGCAAAGAAGAACAATGAGAAATCAAGAAAGTGGAAAGATGGTGGAGGGAGCCTATCTGGCAAAGATTCCGTCATTAAAAAGAAAAGGAAACATCCTTCAATGTGGCTATTGTGAGAAGTTTGGTTATGAAGAGAAAGATTATTGGCATAAAGAGAAGTCTCGATGTTTTAGGTGTAAACGATTTAGACATTTGAAAAATAATTGCAAGTTTGACAATGGAAAACAAGCAAGTACGGTGCAAGTGGTTGAAGAAGACAATCTCTTTTAATTAGTGAGAAGTACAACAAGATGCATCATAAAGAAAAGTGCTATATGGAGATAAGTGATAAGAGAAGTGTTCATATTGAAGAATAAAGAGAATGCTCTAAAGAAAAGAATTGTGAAAATATGTGCTTTAACTATTGAAAGATGATGGAAAATACATCGTCAAATTCAAAAAATCTTATAACTTTAAATCAAGAAGAAATGTTAGAGAATGATTCAAAGTTGTTAAACATGAAATCTTTGTTTAATGATAAAATTTGAGAATAGTAGAATAGAATAATAAAGATAAGGTCTGTTATTTATTAGAAAATAAAATTTTATTTGCTAAAATAAAATTGTTATGAGATAGGATTTAAATTTTTAGATTTTGATTTATTTGCCTAATTTTTATCAAGTTTATTATTTCATTAGTTATATATTTTGGCCCGTCAACGTACAACTCATCATCTCTTATATTATCTCTTTTCTATTACATTTTTTTAGTTAAATTATTGTTCTGAAATCCGTGAAATTAGGTTTTACCTTCTAGGCAAGACCATAGCTTGTAATTTTTATTCTTATTTGTGGAAATTTGGTTTCGTGATCAGTTCGGGGCTGAAAGTTAATAGTCTTGTACTCTTGATCTAGATACCCCAAATTTCAAACTTTTTCTTTTTCATGGTTAGATCAAAGAACCACCAAGTTGAATTATGAGTTTATAGATGGCATCGACGGAACATAAGACAGAGACGGAGTCCATACAAGTGAATGGCGGCGGCAGGAGACCGAGAATTTTACTTGCGGCCAGTGGAAGCGTGGCCGCCATAAAGTTTGGGAATCTCTGCCACTGTTTCTCGGAATGGGCTGAAGTGAGAGCAGTAGCTACCAAGGCTTCTTTGTGCTTTATCGATAGAGCCTCGATTCCTAAGGACGTTCTTCTTTACACCGATGACGATGAGTGGTCCAGTTGGAGTAAAATTGGGGACACCGTGCTTCATATCGAGCTCCGCCGGTGGGCTGATCTCATGGTTATTGCCCCCTTATCAGCAAATACTCTTGGCAAGGTAATGTCGTCTTTTTTCTTTAGGTTTTATCTAGGCAATTTGTAAAATTCCGGTTCTAAACTCAAATTGTTTGAACCAGCTTTTCGATGTATCCCAAAATATAAGCAAATTACTTTTCTTTGTTGTCACCAGTTTGTGTGATCCCTAAAAATAGATGCTCGAGCTTTGTTCGACATGATGGTCACTATTTTGGTGTCAAATTACGTCCAAGAGTTTTTCTATTTTTCTGATTGCACAAAGTAGCTGAAATCGATTCAAATTTTGCTTTGTATCGATCCAGATTGCTGGGGGGTTGTGTGACAATCTTCTGACTTGTATTGTCCGAGCATGGGATTACAGCAAGCCGATTTTTGTTGCTCCAGCCATGAACACCTTTATGTGGAACAATCCTTTTACAGAACGCCATCTTGTATCAATTGACGAGCTTGGAATTTCCCTAATCCCTCCTGCCACAAAAAGGCTTGCTTGTGGGGATTATGGTAATGGTGCAATGGCTGAACCTTCCCTAATCTATTCAACTGTAAGGCTCTTCTTAGAATCCCGAACTCAACAAGGCGATGCAAGTGTTAGTTGATTTTGTGCTTATTTAAACTGTATACTTAGGCAGTCTTGACTGCTTCGGGCGCTTTGTTGTTGTTACTTGTGCATGTCAAACTCTTTGTATGGATAGAAGTAATATTGGGCCAATTTGTTTCTTTCTTGTTGTGGGGAATTAAAAAGGGAAAAGGTTTGTTTTACTTGTGACTAACTTGTTATCATCAACACGGGCATTTTAAGTGTTGAAGTCTAAGGGTTTTGTTGTATATATATCATTCTAGTCTTGAAGGAAGCCTCTATATAGGTGGGCTGATGTACAAATTTGTTACAGAGATCCTATATTAAAGGATTACATCAAGGCATATCAATCTTATCTCTTATAATACATATCTTACATAGGAAGATATACTCCCTCCCTTATAAATCAGTTATAATTTCATTAATCATATACTAGCATTCTTCTTTAAATTGGTTCGGAGGTATCTTTTAAGCCTAATTTGCCCGTTAATTTATTAAGAACTTAAGCAGAAATTGTATGGGTTAGAATGTCTGTTAACTGCTCACTCCATTGAATGAAAGGAATGTTTATCTTCTTGAAATTCAACTTCTTTTTTGATGAAGTATCTGTTTACTTCAATATGTTTAGTTCGATCATATTATATCAAATTATTATCTCTCTCGGGCTGTTTGATTATCACAGTATAGTAGTGTAGGGTTTTTTGGCTTGAAACCTATTTCAACGAACAAGATCTTGAGTCACAAAAGTTTACATATGATCCATGCCTTTATGTTATGTTTCTACTGGCGATTCTGCTGTTATATTTTGTTTTACTTCAATACGTCCATGTCTTTTGAATGTGAAACCTTTTCCTAGAGTCCCGTTCAGGAAATACATAATTCTTATTACAACAATCCTATGATCTTCACTTGGAGCATATATATGCAATATCGGGACGTATGTGTGACAAATAAATTAATTTATAATCTCCATTGTTGGTATCTTTAATTGTTCATATGCTAGCATACTAGTTTCACATAAGAGATCCATACTTGTTATTGTGACATGTATATACAACCTTTGGACCTTGCAACTTTAATCCTCAAGAAGTATTTCAGTCCTCCTCAATCTTCCTCAATCTTGCATTTTAAATTTATAAGACAAACATTTTTTAAGCCTTTTCTTTTCGTTTGTTTCAACCATTTTATTTACATAAATAATTTGTAGCTCTGCCATTCTTGTACGTGATAAATAGAGTTTGATCTAAGTCACATTAGTGATAATCAATTTGTTTCATAGCATTTTTGGATGTCCCAAGTCATGTCTTTGGTGATTGCTTCGGGTCATATAAAACTTTTCTACTCGATTGTGGAGGATCGACCTCAGGTGGCAGATGCATATAAATTTCTTATTCCAATATATTCTACACAGCAATTATTTTAAAGGCCAATTAAATTTGATACTAAAGACAGCAAGATGAAGCAAGTAATAAAGAAAAACAAACACTTTCAGGGGTACTTATCTCAGTAATATACATTTGATCTTGAGCAAGTACCTAAGGAGATGAAGGGGTTGAAAGGGATGTTTCATCACGATTATCTTGTTGTTCACTAGATTCAACATACATATATTTAGATTTATTAGGGTCACCTGTAAAACCTAAATTCTTTAGATTTATTTAGCTAACCTAATTCCTTTCATGTGAACTACAAATTCTTACTTGAACTAGATAGCCCTAAATATGTAGATGTCTCAAATTAGGTCCTTTTTCGATTCACAATTCAAAAGGAGTTTTTAGAATTGCCAAACTTGGGACTTTGTTCAATAAATACATAATAGTTTTAGTGGCAAACGATCACAAAGATTCATCATATTTTTCATATTATTCATCCCCTCTGTTAGAATTTTCAATTTCACCAATTTATCTAAATTGCCTTTCAACCTCAACTCTGTATACCTTAAGGACACCTAATGATTGTGATTTTTTTTCTCAAGTAAATAGATGTAAGTATATAATAAGAAGTAACCGATAAAGGTAACGGAATATTTATCTTTTTCCTAAAAGATGGAGATGGCTCTTTTCTTATTATGTTTGATGTGCTTTTCCTTAATGCATACACACATATACTTAGATTAGTAAAATCTAGATCTAGAAGAATATCTCATTCTTTATTAATCTGTCTTTGAATATATGACTCAAACGTTTATTCTACAAGTAGCAAAATTTTCATCTTATGCATCATGTTTATTTTAACGTTATCGTAAACGATAAGCAAAGATTTAACAAATTCAGTCTCTAAGTTTCTATTTATATAAACTATTCGTAACAACAACAACATCAACACCTAATGAGAGCCCTGTTGAAATGCGAGATTTAGGAAGATAAAATAGTACGTAACCTTATACCTATATGATAGAAAGACTGTTTCCGATAAACCCATATGTAGTGCAACTATTGGTAAGAAAAATCAAACTAATAAACAAAGTACTCTTAAATAAATTGAAATAAGCATGTCCAAAATCTCCTTTAACCTAATACCATTAGGTTTTGAAACATAAATTAGATTTCTAAAAATTAAAGGTTTCCAAAGGTCTAACTAATGACCAAAACTTAGAATCAAACGATAAGTTCCAGTACCTTCAATTGAAGCTTTTATACAGTTTTCCATAAAGAGAGAAAATTTTATTGTGTCTATATGGAAATTGTATTGTTCTCTCGGTTCAAATAAATTCAAACCATTAAAAGGAATAACAGATGATGCTTGCAAATGATGAACTACAACTGCAAAAGTTACACATAAATGCTCGTATTACATACAATTTCATTTGTGAATTCAAAATAAAAAATTAAAAGTATAGTATAGTATAGTTCCTCCCAAAGCCGTTCTTAATATTTTATAAGCCTGGAATAAAGTAAAAAAAGTTCTTATTTTTGCTTATTTTTTTAAGCCTTCATATATAATAAAAATAAACAAAATATAGGTCATTTTTATTGATTTAAGAGATTAAGAACACGCCATATTTTATTTCATTTTACTTTTTATAAGGATAAAAATAGGTTATATTTTTATCATTTATAAATATGAGATCTGGGCAGGTATCCACCCGGCCTTCACCCAAAGTCAGCCCTGGTTCCTCCTTAACTAATTATTACAATACATTATCATAATTTTAATTATAAGTAAATAAATATTCCTAATCAAACGCATATGTCTTCTTTGAATATACAATTATATTCAAAATAAAAAATAATTTACTCTCTTTATTTTTACTTTCTCGTACATATTTTGCGTGAATTACCATCTAAGTTGTTGACAATGTCACCGAGGTTGTCGCCCTATTCAAAACACACGAAGAACTTGATAAATTCACTGTAGTGTGATTTTAGTTATTAGTCACTGCAGATTTAAGGATGCCATATTGTCAAGTTTTTGATCATTAGCTTCATCATTCACGTAAATATATCGGTAAAAGGTACAAAAATCTCATACGATTTTATTTATTTTAAATTATGTAGAAAGCACTTTATAACATTAAGATAAATGTTTTAAAAATCGGATGAAAAGTTAAATAGGTAAGACAAAAAATTTAAGATTTAAAAAGTTTAGCTGCTATTAAATTCTCATAAGATCAGTTAAAGATTAAATAAAATTAAAGAATTTGAAATATAAATAAAAGAGATAGTCTTTCCATATCAAAAAATATAAAGTTGAATTAAAAAAGATATTATTAGATGAAACATAATTATTTTCTTTTAGTTTATAAAAATTTATTAATTTACAAAAATTTATCAGTTCTTAACAACAAAAGTTATTAAAGTAAATCGAACTAAAAAGTTAAAAACTGAAATAATAAATTAAACAGTTCAAAGTTTTTAAGGTTAAACCGGTCGAACTGGTTTGATTTTTCTAATCATTCATTAAAATAAAGATTTTTTTATATTTAAAATTTAAAATTATTTTAATAGAAAATGTTATATGATTAAATATTTTACATGTACCAATATTTATATAATTATTTTAATATAATTACACCATAATTTAACTTGATTTAGTCAACTATTCTCATATAATTAAAAATAAATGTTGGACAATTTTGTTCTTTCCAATAATGTTGACAACATTTAATTGTATTTTTCAGTTTTTGAATAACTTATCGGTTAAGTTACATAATTCGATCCAGATAAAGATAATAAAGTGGTCCAATAAATGATCTAAATCAATGGGTCGAAGTCCGTCTGAAAAGTGGATAAGCCTAATATGAAAACTATATATAAAAGTTAAGGTCTCCTGTGGTTACTCATATCAATCGTAAGCATAAGGATTTTCTGACTCGTTAAGAGAGCTTATGTTTTCAGAAAATTGTAGAAAGGCCTTACTCGCATATCAGAGAGCAGTTCCTGTGAAGGCGGCGGTAGATTCGTGATCGTTTCGGCTTCGAAAAATTCGTTTAAAGTTATGGAGACCAAAACCAGGTATTTTCTGTATTTACGTGTTTCTTTCCCTTTCACGTTCGATCTGAAATACGTAATTAAGGTACTGTTATGTATTACATGTGATATCAGAGCGGTGATATGATCGGGTGGTTAAAAACGAAGATTTTTCTGTTTTTTCTCCATAAGATTTTAAGAGATTTAACTTCTGTTTCTCGATTTTTCTTATTTTTTATTACATGAAAGTAGTATATATGTGTTTAA
The DNA here is from genome assembly GCA_024678245.1 of Erythroxylum densum. Taxonomy (NCBI): domain Eukaryota; kingdom Viridiplantae; phylum Streptophyta; class Magnoliopsida; order Malpighiales; family Erythroxylaceae; genus Erythroxylum; species Erythroxylum densum. The sequence goes on from JANPWT010000006.1 coordinate 40,748,740, forward strand.
CCTTGAAAAAGGGGTGAAAATGAGCCCGAAAGTTAGAAAAACCAGTCTGAAACTTCTCAAAATTTGCCATTTTTTGGCGAGGGGGACGAAGACGTCGGACGCATGTGCAACATGCGCTCGACAGGTCTCAATACCACCCTGAGGGGCGGTACGTTTGGAACGTGCGATGCATACACCAGACACACATCAATACGTGGTGCGATAGGTACGTCACTGGGCAGCACGTGCAGTGCACGTGTCACACTCTCCACTTGCAACTGACGTTAGCCAACTGTACAAAATTTCTATAATAATTTTAAAAAACACACACAAGTTTCAGATTTTCAGTAAAGGTGCTCGAGATGTTTTGGGTCCAGAAAATTTATAAAGTGAAAATTTTCATTTTTATGGATTTATTACATTAGTAATAAATTAAAGTTTAACTATAAGAAAAGGAACTAAGGTGTTCTGAATCTGATTTCAAGTGAATTTTCAAATATCACATGAGGGAGATACTTCAAGTTTTTGTATCTCAAGTCTCATGTTCAGTATTTGGGATCGCATGATAGTTACTCGGATAAGGAATTGAGACATTTTGAAGCCATTTTGGAGTGAATTTATGTGCAATGAACTTGTCATAAAGGAGATACATGAGATTTTCATGTCTCGGGTAATCAATTCAGTGTCCAATGATACATGATAGTCGCCTTATTGAGATTTTTCCTTTACGAAAGTCTTAAATGACGTTTTCAGATAATGTCTTTAGCACGAGTGTGTGACAATGGGACTGTGCATTTGAAATTTTGCATTTATTGATGTTACATTGTCACATACCATATGCCCATAAAGAATGTAATGATAACATAAAGATGTATCCCTTGTGTTTGTGAACTTTTTGAGAGCTGATGAGGATGTAGTCACCAAGTGGCCTTTCAAGTCAGTATTTTGAATTGTTTTGCTTGCATGTTGGGAGATGTCTCT
>JANPWT010000006.1:40796639-40810613 GCA_024678245.1 Erythroxylum densum
AAATTGAAAAAAATATCCCGAAATGGTACCCGGTACCAGCCGGTATCGGTACAGTTCCGTTCCAGAGCTCAATCCGGTACCAAATCCGGTACGGTATTCATAACATTGGTTATGATTACAAACTAGTCAAAACTATTACACATAACTATTACAGATAACACTAAATTATCAATTTCCATAATGCAAAGACAAGCCAGCAATAAGCTTCAATCATTACGCAGCATAATATTAAATAAAAATCAAACCGAAGGAAACAACACCTGCAAAGCACAAAAGGATTCTCATTCTGTATTTCTTACTATCACAAGTGTAATTAACTTCTTTTTTCTTAATATGATAATACACCTTTGGTCATAAGAGCTACTAGTTAGAGAATACAGAAGTATTAGCTATCTTCATATCTTCAAAATAATAATCACTTATACATGATGAGGGCATTCACAACTGTTTTTGGAAACCACCATCATCAACTATCACACTCGCTATATTATTAGATAGGTCATTAATACTGCTTTCCATATCAACCTCTTGTTATTGGCACTCTAGGCTCCCATCTTTACCATTTGTAGCAGACTCCTCTATTTCAGTGGCATTTACATTTTCATATTCTAAACTATTGGGCCTTTGTTTAGAACTCTTTTTCACCTGCAAAGCATCAATTAGTGAGTAATTTATGTAGTACCCAAAGACCTATACAAAACTAAGAAAGTGGAATATATTCTTTTTGCAGAAAACATCAACAAACTATGCTGATTTGTAAACAAAAGAGCTGTAGGATAGATAACTTGCATAAAGACAATCACAGGGCTTATTCCGCACTATACCTTCTCCTTTGTTGATTTTCCTTTCCGCAGCTCCAAGGGGTGCCTATACACAAAAGAAGAAATATGAAGTCTGACCCTTCAAAAATATATTATAGGAAAATGCAACATTAAGCTATTGTTATCATACTATTGGATCACATAAGAGGAAAGAAAATTGACATTGATAAAAGCTCATTGCTTTCCAAGATAAGAATGATAAGGATATATACACTATTTGCTTCGCAAAATAAGCAAACATTACTCCCTACTTCTCTAAAACACCATCTCAGATTAATGGCATCAATAGTAACTTTAAAGTATAATATAGTGGAAGAAGGCATGAACAAGGAATTACCAACGGTGGTTGTCTAATTGGAAGCCATAAAGCTCATTCAAGAATACACTCATCATTGAATCCCCTTCCACTTCCATATCCACTACACCCCCAAATAACAAAGCACGCTTTTTATGAACACACATGCAAAACCCAGCTCGTGGCCCAGGAGGCATCCCACTTTTCTTTACCTGTCAAAGAAATGCATATTAAACAAACAGATGAACAGTGATGGATGAGGAAATCTAAACAATCTCACAAAATAAAATAATTCACATATGCAAGAGTGTGGTGGTCCTGCACAAACTGACAATATTAAAAACTCTGTATGCAAATAATGACTGGCTAATTTAAACAAACTGAAAAATAGAAAGAAAAAACAAAGGAAAACAGGTTAAATAAGGAAAGCATTAAATAAGTTGAATGTTATAATGGAAGAAACAAGTGCCCTAGTTTCAAGAGCTCACAGCTTTATTTCAAAGTGAAGAACCCAAAAGATCCCCAAACTGTGGGGCAAATTGAAAATTTAGGCAAAATGACAAAATAAAATGAAATAGAGCTTAATAACTTAGTGGCAAAGGAGAAAGACTAAAACACCTTGTTCCATTCCCATGTCCTAGGGTCAAGGGACCACATGTCTGAGTGAACAATTCCTTTTTCGGAGCTGCTCTTATCAGAAGAAACCTCCTTAGAGTAGCCGCCATATAAAAATATCTGCCACAAGAGTCGCTCAATTCAGGGTGAATAACTACATATCAGGTATGAGCACAAAATCCGCTCAGCAGCAATTAAATTTCTAACAAATTGGACCAACATATATCACACAATGGTCCTAGGGCCTTTAAATTTTGGCACACTCGTTATGAGCTTTACATTTTTGTGATCAACTAGCAGTTACATTCAAGAATATAGTAAAAGCCAAAGAGGAAATGGATATCAATGCTCCATTCAGAGAGAGGGCTAAAAAGATGCTGAACCCTATGGAACACACAAACGGAATCAAGCTCCAATATCAAGTGAATCAAAAAGTAGCTATATGCCCAACATGCTGTAAGACATATTTAACGTGAGCAAGACTATTGCTACTGAGAAAAGAGTATCTTGAGTTTAAATTAGCAAGAAACCTCCACTTCCAGAGCAGAATACTACTTAAAATCAGGAGATTAATGCCATCAAAAGCGGTAACTTGAGTTTAAATTAGAAAGAAATCTCCAACTACCCTTCAGAGTAGGACTTACCTCATCTTGGTAAACAAAAAATTGAAATCCACTCCGTGAACTTGGCCACATGGCTCCAAGATTTGGCTTGATTTCTTGCCACTATAAAACACCATCCCATCATTTAGCATGATGACAGATAGAATCTTGTGAAATGACAAGAAGTAAAGAACAACAACTAGAAGTTAAATGTATTTACCTTGAATTGGTCTAGATCAAAGACATGCAAATCATTGTAATACCTGCAAACATGAATTTTGATGTGAGGAAAGCTCACGCATCAAAGTATGACTTCATACTGACAAATATCACTTTACATATCAAATTAAATAGTACTTCATACAAACTCAACATGTCCATTCCTATAGAGGAAAAAATGTTGAAAAATTATTTTAATATCAATTAGTTATCAGTATGTGAATAATCCATAATATGGAATTGCACCTAATAATCTTAATATCTCACGTCAAATTTAAACTTTAAAATTTTCATTTAAAAAATCCTTTTAATGCTGACAATTGACTCTCTTAAAAATCCTCCAACAGCTTCCTACAAAAGCATCACCAACCTCACTTCTCTAAGAGTATCATAGAAGCCACCAAAAAGGACAATTTTGTGTTTGTACAAAACCTGAAACAGAACCCCAAAAGTGGAAAGAAGTACATGTGAGAAGTGGACTGATTAAGTTATGTTTCACCAATAAAAACCAGCAGCAATATGCGATTTACCCAAGGAAGATGAATAACAGCATAAGCAATTAGATGAAAAATCCTAAGGTTAAAGCTCCATTTAAATAACTTGTACGATATCCTCACTTCAGAAAAAAGAAGTGTACGATGAACCAACCATCCGATGACCTGATCGTGGACTAGGACAGCCTTTGTAATTTAGTTGTTCCCACTGATTTGTTCTCAAGTCTAAGACCCAAAAGTCCTGAAATGATACATCATACCACTCATTATTGTAAATATTAAAGTTTGCATGATTCAAAGTCAATCAAACACCAGAAAATGAACAAATTCAATATGCAGATTTAACCTTGTAGTGATGGAAGCGCTCCTGATTAGGGGAAGTGAACTCGCCACCTATTAACAAAAAGGGTAGAAGCATGCATGAGACAAGCATATCAAGTGCCAACTCTTTTGTAAATTAAGCCATATTCTGTCAATCTACCAAAGATATAGAGAAAATTCTTCCAGGTAACAGCCTGGTGAGCACTTCGAGGAGGTGGACTGTTAGGGCTGGATACAGTCTTCCATTGTTGCTTTTCCACATCATATCGGTAAAGATCACCATACACATAAGTCTGCATCAATAACCATTGAAAATCTGATCATGACTGTACACATGAATATTTGATTACTTCAGTAGTCAACTTAAATTCAAAGAAAAAAAAAACTAACCTTGCTGCCATTGTAGAATTCACCTCCGTAGACTATTAATTCTGTCTCCTTCAATGGATTAATGCTTAGCTACACAATTCAATACAGTATCACTCAGATTATTCGGCAACAAAGAAAGAACATAACAGACACCAAGATAAGAAATAAAGTTGCTGCCTATTGATACATATAAGTATTACCGTACAATTGGACCGAGGAGATGGGGCGGGGACGTTTTCTTCTACGTGCACTTCCTTCTTCTTAGCTTCCTCTTTTTGAATGCTCAACTATGGATAAATAGGCAGTCAAAAATCTCGAAACCAACAGAAACCAAAAAGAAGAAAAAGATGCAAACTTCCATTATAATGCATCAAGATTTTAAGGCAAGCTGTTCAAAATTAACTTCAATGAAAAGGTGATCGATTTTGAACGGAAGTTAAAATCATTCCGATGCATGAAAAACGTATAGTGAATTGACCAAACATGAAGCCAAAGAAATAGAATGAGGGTAAGTAAAAGTGAACCAGAATGGCATCAATGTCATCTTCGGGAGAGAGCTTCTTGGACTCTCGTCTTGCTCTCTTCTCCTCAGCTTTAGCAGTCTTCCTCTCCGTTTTTTCCTTACCTTTTCCTGCCTTCTTCGTCTTCTTCCCCATTGCTTTTGTCACTCTTTCTCTTCCTCTTATCTCAACTTATTAGAGCTTCAAAAAGCTTGGTACTTTCTGAGCTGCGCAGTTTCTTACAAACCCAATTCTCGTACCCTGAGAATACAAAGAACACACCTTTTAAACTAGTTCAGTTGTGTCTCTTAACCTACGGTGTCGTTTCTAGACATTAGCCCAAAAAAGACCCGACTTTTTTTTTTTCAAATTTACTATTAGTCAAACAGAGTAAGCGATTAGTTCTCTGGAAATCGAAGTTTTGCCGTTGGTCTAGAGAGAATCTTGCTTCACGGATGAGGAAAAGAACATCGATTGCTCTAATTCTTCTCTTGACTGCACTTTCATCGGGAAAATCGCTATCTCAGGTGTTGAATACTTCACCGTAAAATTTGTCAGATCGAGTCTTTTTCTTCTTGGTATTGTGTTCTCTGAAAATCGGATTGATTCTAATTATAATTTGATTTTATGAAGCGAGAAGAAGAGCAACCGCATGAAGTACATTGCTCTAGAGAAAGAAGCAGGGCTGCTTGGAAAGTTCTAGACGAGGTATGCTATATATCTTTTTGCTTTATCAATTTTCGAGATTTAATCACTTAGTAAATTAAAAGACTGAATTTTGTTAACTTCGATGTTGTTTTATAGTATTTGATGCCGTTTGTGGAACGAGAAAGGTACGAGATTCCGACCAAGTGTCGACTGTATCCGGACAATGACCTGTTTAGGGACCAAGAGCGGCACAAGATTCATTTGGACTTCAACGAATGGCAGTGTGGATATTGTAAGAAAAGCTTCCTGGCCGAGACCTATTTGGACAAACATTTCGACAATAGGCACTTCAATCTCTTGAATGTTGTATGTTCAATTATGAGTATTCCCTTATTTTGGTCGCTTGCTCTTCCTTGATGAGATTTTGATTTGTGGGTTGTTGGGTATGGGGGGAGAAGGAAGTTGTTAAAACTGAACATTGCTTGACAGAGATTTTGGTTTGTTTCAGAGTGATGGAAAGTGCTTGGCTGATATATGTGGAGCATTGCATTGTGATTTTGTGATGGATTCCAAGCCCAAAACTAAATGCAATCCTGCCGCAGCTGCAAAGAATCGCCACCTTTGTGAGGTTACTCTCAATGGTCATTTTTTCTTGCATGCGATGTTGACTGATTCTAACATATTGCTTGTTTTGTGCTCAGGGTCTTGCAGATAGTTGTTTTCCTGTTAATCAGGGCCCTGCAGCGAGGCGCCTGCATGGTATTTCTTCATAAGTTGATGAATATAACTTCTTTGCATTTCTCCAATACAGATATCTGATGGTGTTGCACAATTTCTCTTTTATGTGGTGATGTCTTGGTATGTAGAATTTTTCTTGCATCAATTCTGTGACGCTCACACTTGCTCAGGGAAAATTAAACCTTTTCCAAAAGGTGGTAAGGTAAGCTTTACTCTTAGAGCGCAGTTCAATTTTCTGCTAGTAATTACATGTGGTTCTGTTTTCACAATTATTCGACAATGAGCTTCACTCTTTGCGTGTGACTGCGTGTCCATGCGAACATGTGGATCTGTTCCTATGTGTGTGTATCTATATGTATATATGAGAGAGAGAGAGAGTTAATGTTTGCATATCTCTCAGAGCTATGCAAGTTTAAGTACAGAGAGGTACTAGAAAACAGCTTATGTTCATTTCGAGTGCCCAAATGCTCAATGCATTTAGTCTGTAGATTGCTTTATCTCATCATATTAGGTCTCCAAGGTTCTATTGATTTTTAGCTTAAACTTGTTCCTTTGTCATCTGTGCAGAAGCATACTAATGTCTTCTACTTGGCTATGTCAATACTGACTTTGATGTTGCTCCCCATTTTCTATCTTATTGTATATCTCTACCAAAGGTAACACTTTTAGCACTTGAAAATTTCAGAAGGCTAACTTGCCTAGATTTTTCAGTTATCTTATGAATTGCTTTCTCCATTTTCAGAGAAATGAGGAAGGGAACACAAGAACTGAGGCGAATATCACGAGGTGGAAGGAAGACTAAACCCTCATAGTTAACTGGTATCCCTTCTTCTATACTTGATTATATTCGTCAAAGAATTGAGGTGGAAATGAAATTAAGGAGCTTCATAGATGGTAAAGTTCAGACATTGAAGCGAAGACCTTGATGATATATGCCTGTAATGCTCACTGAGAAATAATCTCAGAATCAACTATGTTAGTCACCCGATTGTTCATTTTAATGCTTTTGTTCAAGGCATGTTAGTCCTTTTAGAATGTCACGGAAAGCTTAATATAATTTTTGATTATCTGCCAACCTCTGCTGAGCTGTGGGATGACCTGGAACTTTGATGAAGTAAACTACTGATATATAACCTTGCATCTATTGTTTTCAGGACTGAATATTGAGTTTAAAATCACAATGAGGTCTAAAGGAGCTAAAAGTTAAAAGGACAAAATGCAAGTCATGACGATATTATCAAATTCTCTACTCCTCCCACCTTCTCTTTCTGTATATGCAGGTTCTGTGTCTGAATACGTCGATTCATCGAAGGGAACTTGAAGCAGAGCTCTCCTTGTGACAAAGTCCTTGAATGTACAAGTCATACAAAGTTCCCCGGGTGAAGAAAAGGATGAAAGTGCCCGCAAGGGAGACACAACAGATGCTCAACTTTCCATAAATTGTCATAATGTGTCATCAAGTCTAACATTGATCTTATACGTACTACTTCTGACTTCAATTGTTTATCCTTTCCCTATAACCATAATTTACAAGTGATGGTCAGCAGATCTTGTTAGCAAGAAACCGGTTCTTCTGTTTCCCAGCTTCACATAACTGTGTTTATGCTTCTCAGTTACTTTTTTGGAGTGTTCATTGTACGCTTACATGCAAAATCATATTTAACCTTGGTAATACTTTCCAATCTACATAGCACAAGATATCCTTTAGATTTTATACAATCTTGAAAAGCTCTTCCCTGCAAATCTTTTACACATTTCACTACTTGTAAATCTGGGATGTTCATATAATCCAATAGGCGCAGGGTATAGCTACTATTTTAAAGTGAACAAGAACCCCAGCTTACCCGAACTTCAATTTACTATTCAGTATGTGAATGCTAACAGAAATAAGGACCTAACCAGGCAATTTCTTTCAAACCAATTCTCTAGCAAAAGCTGCATTTATATGAGGTCTACTAATAATGTAATCAAAACCAGCAAATCTTCACATATCCTTCCTGCTGCTTCTGATAACTCATCCACATATATCAAGTTGTATACACATCTTCTGTCTCCTCATCTGCCGCAATCTACTTCTGCAGCATTTGGCCATGAACAAGTCTGCTACCCTTCGCTTACTGCATTATTTGAATACAAATATATAGATTATCTTCTTGTAGCTGCCAAAGGGCGGAGTAACTTGCCTTTCACTGTACTTGAAAGGTGTCCAGATTTTCTTGCTTTCTAGGTGAGGTCACAGCTTAACAAGCAATTAGGCAACATATCCACTTTTGGGCTAGGGAGCTATTACTCCAAATGCGATGGATATCAATTCATTCGATAAGAGAAATCCCTCTGGATCACTTAGGCGGATATATGCCAACCCTTTGGCGACTCCATCTTCACTCTTTAACTTGGCGTTGAATTCATCAACCTTGATGGCTTGGCGATTTTCATCCAAGCAAATCACATGCCCGCTCTCTATGTAAGGTTTGTAGGACTCGCAGAGAGAGTAAACAAGTGAGCTACCAAATGCTTCTCCAAAAGACCTCAAGTCTAGGCCTGTTGCGGTTCTTAGTGAAAGCATCACAACATCCATGGCCAAGTCCTTAGAATCAGCATGAGTATCCTCAGAAAATTCCACTGTTCCATATTCCAAATTCTGCACGTAATCCATGTAACCTTTCGTCTTCCTAGGCCTCGAAAACCTCAATCCATTAACATAACTAGCAGAACCAAGGCCAAAACCATAGAAAGGTTTGTTCCTCCAGTAAGTAGCATTGTGTTTGCATTCATAACCATCTTGGCAATAACTACTGATCTCATAGTGCCTGAAACCAGCATCAGACAGCATTCTTGACGCCATTCTATAAAAATCAGCAGACTGTGTCTCTGACGGTAGAGGAAACTCACCTGGCGTAAACCTGCAAACTTTCACATAATCAGTCTCAAAACCATTACAAACCCAAAAAATAGACTATTACATTCCATCATAAATTTCATTGCCACACTTACAAGTTTCCAAATTTTGTGCCTTGTTCAACCTGCAAATCGTAAACAGACACATGCTTAGGCCGCGCTTCAACGGTAAGTCTCAAGCTCTCCTCCCACATTTGTGGCTTCTGATGAGGAAGGGAAGATATAAGATCCACACTCCAATTCTCAACCCCACAAAGTCCAACAATGTCGATTGCTTCATAAACCTCCTTAACCCCATGTGCCCTACCACAAGCTTTAAGCAACTCCTCTTGAAACGCCTGAACTCCCAACGACACTCTATTCACGCCCAACTCCATCAGCTCCTCCAATTTTTTGGCATCAAAAGTACCAGGATCCATTTCCATTGATATTTCAGCATCTTTACAAATCCCAAACTTAAATCTCAAAGACTCCAAGATCGACGAGACTAGCCTCGGAGGCACTAAAGAAGGCGTGCCACCGCCAAAAAAGATAGTTTGAAGCGGTGGGTGGTCATGGAAATCTGCTTTCGTTGAGACTATCTCTGTTTGGAGCAATTCTATGTAGTTTAGGACTCGTGGGTCGTCGTGTGTTGTTGTTGCAGAGCCGAGAGCCACGATTGGGAAGTCGCAGTAGTGGCAGCGCTTGCGACAGAAAGGCAGGTGAACGTAAGCTGAAGTCGGGGAGTGTAGGTGACGGTGATTTCTGGCGGGTGAGTCATTCTGTCGAACAGATGGTGTGATTTGCGCTGATGCATGTGCGACAACGTCGCACGTCGAGAACTTCTGAAATCTAGTCGGCAGGGGATGGAACATCGAGAAGATGGGGACAAAGGTTGATCTCAGCATCATTTGGTCAGAGGGAATATAAAGAGAGTAGTGGGAAGAAAAGCACACGAATTAGCCTACGCCTTTGCCTATAGATATGGAACTTCACTTTTGGAATTTCATAGCTTTCCTTTTCAAGTCCATTTGCAGTCAAAAGAATTGTCTACAATTTGTCACTAACAAGAAGATATTGAACGAAGCTCAATTTTCTATTCATTTTCTCCTAAAGCAAACTGCAATTACATGTAATATTACTATGATGTTTTATGTCAATACAAGATTGAGTTATAAATATTGTAAACTACCATATGGCTATGGTCACACAAGAGATTTAACCATGTAAGGCCCTTCAAGCTCGTAGCCCAGCTTTCTATAATAATGTCGAGTTCCTACACCTGAAATGACAGCTATTTTAGTCGATCTATGCTCTCTGCGAGCAATTCGCTCTGCCTCTTCCATCAGCAACGTACCATAACCCTGCAAGGGAAATAAGAGAACAGGATTCACGCAAAAAATTCACCAATACCAAAAGATCGACGACCTCTCAAGTCTGTAAGGTACCACCAAATTACCTGGTGCTGATGCTTGTCCACTTCGCGGCCGTGTACAGGAACAGCAGTGCCGTAAACATGGAGTTCCCGGACAATAGAGCATTTGCCCTTTAGCTCAGGACAAGTCACATTATGGCCACATTTTCGCAAGCGTAATAGCCCGACAAGTATATCCTATGCAAAGTTGAGTATTAAAAACTTTCATATTATAGTCTTATGGCACAAGCTCAAACACTAGATGCTAAGAGTAACCAGATCATGAGAGATGGGAATCCAACAAAATTAGTCAACATAATACTTGAAAATAGAGGTCCGAACTATCCAATTTCCTAGGAGCCAGCACAGTCCATAACAGACAAAACAGTTGTAACAAGCAAAAAAATCAGCATGTGCTGTCTCTAGACACATTGGCCCAAGCTCTGTGACCAAATACACTTACAGTCTTAAAATGAGACATTAGTGAATACCTGTTGCACATCCTCATAGGAAAGAAACGTTTCCCAGCCTTCATTTGCTGTATAATCCCGGCGAACAAGCTCAACTTCTTCTGGCTTAATTTTGTGATGAATATCCTAAGTTTCAGAAAAAGTATTACCAGGGCCTGTTGTCAGTGCAAGAAGCATATGAAACATACCATTAAACAATACATAATTTCTCACTTACCTGAATTCCAGCCTCACGAGTACGGACATCTCGGCATTTCAACCCTAAATCATCCAACCGAGCTAACGCTAGCTCCCTAAGATTTCCCTTCTCAACCCCAGATGTAACCAAAGGCATAGGGATATCACGCTGAACTCTATAAACACGCGTCCAAGGGGGTACCATGGCTAGGATCCTTGCTACAATATCTACAAGTTGCTCAGGCGGGTAATTTCTATACCTGCAAAGGGACTCATCATAATAAATACTTCCACATCAAATCACATACATGGAAGTTCAAGCATTTAAAGTGAAGTATCATGTGACAACACATTGGCCTCATGACAGACATCAACAGGCTATAAGAGATAAGAAAGAAAGCAAGACTATGTTGTCAGGTTTCTATCTTGGTGTCATCTTTCTCGGCAAAACCATAATTCATAAATGAATACTAAGTCTTGTTAAAGTTTTCGAAGACGGTATCATATAAATCACTGTGCAATAATAAACTAATGAATGCTGGTGGACACTCCAACCCGCTAGTTTCCAGATCCAAACTGTAACCTAAATTAGCTAATAAGTCTGTAAGTGTCATCTATCATTTCGACAGATAGCCTTGCCTTGTACCCCTCTGAAATGAAAGGAATGTTCAAGTCGAAAAAACCACTTAATCATCAGATTCTTGGTTGCAAAGTCTTTGAATTTGCTGTCTACAGCAATTAACAAGAGCTGAGGGATGCAGAAGATTGAGCAATAACTGACAAAAGTCAAATACCTGCCAGTCTTCCATAGCTCATAAAGCCCAGTTCCACGAATTACAAGAGTAGGATAAATTTTCAGTCCATCTGCTCTAAATAACGGGCTTTCAAAGAACTCCTTGAAACTTTCCAAGTCCCTCTCCACCCCAACATTAGGAAGATCAGGCATCATATGAGCAACAACCTGCGGCAAAGTATTAAGATGAAGTTAACAGAAACAAAGGAGGTGCAAAAAAATTGATATTTTATGCATGTTTTTGGCATTGCTTTTGCAACTGCGTTTGAGTGTTCAAAAGTAAGTTTGCATGTACGAACATTTTTTAGGGTGTCACGGTCAATCATCACCCTCCTTAAAGCCATGATTTTGGAAAAGCATCTTTTACATGTTTTTTCAAAACCATGGTTTGAATAAAAACTAATTTTAACTTAAATTATCATAAACTTTCTTTTTTCATATTTCTTAAGAGTTAATTTATGACTCGTTAGTTTTGCTTAATACTTTTTCTTATCCTTTTCAGTATTATGTATTCATTGATTATTATTAAGTTGGAAAATAGACGAGTTATTAAGTTGACAAGTTTTAATGACAAGTCTATTAGATCAAATTTAGGTGCATGTATACATTCATGAACCCCAACCCCAACCCAAATCAATCTACCAGAAAAGAAGGTTAAAAAACAATCTCTTTCATTGTTACCTTGAAACCAGCATCCTTTGCCAAGCAAAAACAATCAGCAACAGCAGCTACAGTATGTCCTCTATTAGTGTCACGAGCAACATCCTCATAGGTGCTTTGAACCCCAATCTCCAATCGTGTACAACCATAAGAAAGCATTTGCCTCAAATGAGGACCAAGACAATAATCTGGCCTCCTGAAAAATCACCAAGCATGAACAGCATTGTTAGCGCTAAGGCAAGCTCACAAGGGTAAAGCAAAGAATTAGCACATACCAAACAATAATCACAAGTTCCTCCTTAGATAAAACAAACATAAGAACTCACCAACCTAGCATCATGCCTTTGGTGATATTTTTGCACAAAACAAGTTACCGATTCACTACTACCAAATAAAAAGCTGAGGTGTTTCCAACGGTAGTAATGGTTTAACTGTAATGGTTGATACTGAAAAGTCTGCAGTTATCTAAGATTTTCTTTTGCTTTCATTCTTCAAAGAGTAGGAAAGCCAAGAACAAGTCTAAAAGATTTTCACAATGGAAATAAAAAAAAAATGATTTTCCATTTCAAGCAAGTCATATAAACACTCACGTTTCAATAGTCATTCCAATACACTTCACTGCACTGTGCTCAGAGTAGGCAACTGCCTCTTCAACATTAGCAGAAGTGTGCCCTGATAAAGCATCATGAAGATTTCTTATAAAGTAATCCCGGTAATCTGCTGACAATGACATGAAAGTACCTCCCATTAATATGAACTCAACCTGAAACAATATAGCCACACAAACGAGTGTATAAGACTCTTTTCATAAATCTTATTACTCTAAACCGTAAGTGAATAATTAAGTTGGTATGTACTGCAGCTACAACCTTATCAACACTGTGACCCAATCGCTTAAGCTGATCGATCCTGCTTCTAGCCTGAACATACGGATTATATCTGAACAGGAAAAAATGTGAATATAAGTAAGAATTTAATAATAAAACTTCCGAATTATAATACCAAGTCCTTTGATATTTAGTTTGCTACTAAACCCTACCTAGCTCGAATCGCGCGCATGCTAGTAGGTTCATAGCCGGTATAAGACTGCGTACTGTACTCGAAGTCCGAGTCCGGGCCACCGGGACAGTAAACGCAGATATTCCCCGTGGTAGCAATATGTGGACACCGGTGCGGCTTCGACATAACGGCAACGACAGCGATTCCGGAGGCGGTGCGAACAGGTTTGGCGCGGAGTTTAGGGAGGAGGGACTCGCGGTCGGATTCGGGAAGAGCTGCGATCATCTCCACCAGCTTTGGCGCTCGGGCGAGGCCGTACTTCCGACAAGCAGCGGACTTGAGGGCGTTGAGGTCGACGGTTTGGTTGTTTCGCGAGAGCTCCACCATTGAGTTTACAATTTCAGCTATGGCCCGGACCCGAGCTTCTTCTTCAGTCAGGCCATGGGCTTGGTACCCGCCGCGACCAGGCCGCGGCTGCTTTTTGGACTCCGATACTATTGCTGTTGCCATGAAGGCACGACGGCGACACCACAAAGAAGAAGACGAAGAGTGCTTTACAAAAATTCTTCACCAACCAAGACACCAAATGTAACATCAAATTTGGTGCAATAAATAGTATCACACCACCAAATTTGATAAAAGACAACTTAACCCATGTACTTTTTATGCTTTTCCCTTTATATTCCTTTCACAAATTGATTTATTTACATAATTGACTAAATAATTAAATTTAACGTATTTATTACTTTACACAAAATATATCATTACAAATATCTCATTTAGACGTTTAAAACGAGACTAATATTGAATATAATAATAAATTTATTTTTAATATTTATTTATAATTCTTATTTATAAGTGTTATAAATTCATTAATAAAATATGTAAGAATAAAAAGTAAATTTGAAATAAAAAGTACATAAATTTAAACCACACAATTGATTTTAAAAATTAAAACTCAA